>CM019933.1:10000-172456 GCA_009764595.1 Geothlypis trichas | reverse complement strand
AAGGTGGGGATGAGTGACCAGCACCCTGGGAAGGGCTGTGGGTGTGCCTGGGTCAGGAGCAGATGGTCAGGGCTTATCTCCTCCTGGTTTGAGGCTGGGTCTGGCAACACCACAACATTCCAAAGCAGCCTAATTATCTCCTGCACTCTGTCATTTGTCCAGGCTCTCTGCATGCTGCCATGTCAGTGGATACACCTCTGTGCCACAGGGGCTTCCATGTGGGCTTCAGGGCTCTCCTCCAAGTAGTGGTAAACCCGATTTCCATTTTACAGACCTCTATTGCTGCTGGATTAGCTAAAGGACATGACCTCCCTGTGAAATCAGCTTTTAAACAAAAGGTAAACTTTGAACCTTGGACTACAGCTAAAAGATAAGAGATGCACGCTAGATAATACTTGGCAAATATTAGTTGCATGCCATGGGCAGACACCTCTCTGCTGTACCTCTACATGTTTTAGTGTGCTGGTGCAGCACAGATATTTGGTTTTAAGGGGTTCTTCACAGAGCACAACCATTAAATAACTTCTAGCTGCCTAAAAGTGGGGTAACATAGTGTAAGTCCAGTAATTACCTTCTTCCACAGCCCTCCTAGAGTTCAGGGAACTGAGGGCCACCTGTTTGCACAAGTGACAACATTTTCCCTACCACACCAGTAATTTCCTTTGCCCTAGTGCATTACTTCTGTGAGCGGCAGCTTTTAAGAAAGTTGTCAAGTTTGAAACAGTTCCTCTTCCTCAGCAAGCAAGCCGCTGGTTCACCGTCTGCAATTATGTAATAATAACGTAAGTATCAATTGTGCTTCTGTGTTTTATCAATGCCTGGGTACAACACACACATTCTGGACTCAGTTTGCTTAACACCACCTTTCAGAGCTTTCAGCTGGCACGGCGAGAGAAGAAAAGCACCAAGAAAGCACCACACCAACTCCTGAGCTCCCTTCAGCTCAGCAGGGCAGGGGGTGCTGGCAAACAGCCTGGGAGAGGCAGGGGCAAGGCAAGGCCTTCCCACAGCTCCTGCCTGCACACAGGGGCTGCCCCAGAGAGCCAGCACAGCTCTCTGGTCACTGGCACAGCTGTGGGAACCTCTCTGTCACTAAAGCACACTTCAGCCATGCAGCACAGCACCAAAATCATCATTTATCTGGTACTGAAAATAACTGGGTGCCTTTAGAAAGTGCTGGGGAAAAAAACCCAAAAACTGAATCCAGCACCATTACTTCACTAGGTGCTGGTTCAGCAAACACACATCAGCAATACAGACCAACCCTCACTCAGCTTCCTCCTGTTCTTGTGTTCAGGCAGTACTATCTAAAGCTCACTTATAAAAAAAACCACAACCACGAAACCCCCAAGACTTAATGCAAATAAAAGCACAACTTTAAACAACACTTAAAAAGCAACATTAATTCTAACTGCCATATTCATGCCAGCTTTCAGGAGTGAAATAAAAATACAGTTACAAATTAAATAGAAGCTGTATTAAGTCGCCATTTCAGCAGAGTTGGAATATTTTGCCAAATTATGCATTTCAGGAAAACTTAATTTGATGAAAAATTCCCAGTTTGGGGTAAAGGTGAGTCAGCCAGTTCTCACAAACCTGTGGCTGCCACTGCCTGACTTCAAGAGAGCTCCATCCCATGCTCCCAGCAGGTACAGTCATTAATCTTTATGCTTTTGAGCCAAATCCTACATTCACGCAGTAAGTGCTGCACTGCTACCTACTGGGTGAAATCCAGCCCCAGCAGCAGCAGCCACCAGGGATTCTCCTGCCAGCAGTGCTGCTGTTACACTGACGCCTGCCCAGTGTTCCACCACCTCTCCAGATCCCTCTGCAATGCCTCTGGTCCCCGGAGCGCACAGCACCTCCCACTGCAGCACATCAGCAGCTGGCTGCGCACAGTGTGCTGAGCCCGTGCGCTGACCAAGCCCTCTGCTGGCAAACCACAGCTCTGCTCTCCCTGTGGCACCCGGCCTGGCTTCCAGAGAGCCAAGAGCAGCGTGCCCCGTCGAGCCAGGCTGGCATCCACCCACCCATTCTGCAGAATGGCATTGCCTCTCCTGCACGCTTCAGTCAAACCTGACCAGCTCCCCAGGGCACGCGGCCAACTGCTCCCAGCAGCTTACACTCGAAACCCGGGGCAACAACTCTGCTTTGGTAACTGCACCAGCAAATTTAAATCAAACCGTTTCATGGTCACTGTGACCAGAGCCATCACTCCTGCCATGAGTCCTCTATTCACAAACCCCTGTGGCACAGCACCTTTCCCAGCTGGCTCGCTGAGCACTTGTGATGAGAAATGATCCTCAGCAAACCTCAGGAATTCCCAACTGCTTGTCACAGCAGTGTGACACTCATGTCTAGTTAAGTTACTCACTGATCCTAAATTAAAATTGGACTTTACACTCCACTAGCACTCAGGAATGTTCTACCAGCATTTAAGAATTGTGAAACACACACAGTCCTGCCACACAACCACTCAGCTTCAAACACAGCCCCAGAGCCTTGTCCATTGACCTGGGTGAAGCAGAGCCCTGGCCCACGCCCACAGAGGCTGGAGAGGAATGAGTAATGTTCATCATGCTCCAGCTCACATGTGTGAAACAGCTCCACCATGCCAGCCGTGGGCAGATGGCACCTCAGTTCACCAGGCACACTGGGAACACACAAGCTGTGTCACCAGCAGCAGGTGTCAGCACAGCCCCGTGATCCTGCCACCCCAGAGCCCCTCTCAGCCAGGCCCCAGAGATCTCCATCCACCCACACGTCCCCAGCAGCTGGGATCCAACAGCCCCGGCCCCTCCTGTGCCCCTGGCACAGCCCGTGTGGGGCACAGAGCAGCCCCGGTGCCCCTGGCACAGCCCCTGGCACAGCCCGTGTGGGGCACAGAGCAGCCCCGGTGCCCCTGGCACAGCCCGTGTGGGGCACAGAGCAGCCCCGGTGCCCCTGGCACAGCCCCTGGCACAGCCCGTGTGGGGCACAGAGCAGCCCCGGTGCCCCTGGCACAGCCCCTGGCACAGCCCGTGTGGGGCACAGAGCAGCCCCGGTGCCCCTGGCACAGCCCGTGTGGGGCACAGAGCAGCCCCGGTGCCCCTGGCACAGCCAGAGCTGTCTCTGGACCATCCCCTGCCCAGCTGCAGCCACACACAGCTGGAGGCTCTGCCAGGACCGGGCCCATCCCATGCCAGCTGCACAGCCTGGCAGGGCACAGAGCTCTCACCTGAGCTGGAAAAGCGTCAGCTCACATCTGGAGGAAATATCCCACTTCCCACTGGGGATGAAGATTCCCATTTGTATATGTGGTGTTTTGGTTTTTTCTAATCATAATAAACTTCTGAGGAAGAAAACCAAGTTTTCAGGAGTATTCTAGGAACAGCAGGTGAGTTCTAAACTTCAGTTCATACAGAATTAATCCTGCAAGCATTAATTAAAACTTGAGGGTTTTTCTTGGTAAGCAGAGAGAATAATATCTGAATCCCTGAATAAGTCTTGGAAGCAAATAATGTTGAAACAACTGCAAATTACATAGTTTAAGAGTCTTCACTTGGACATGAAATTCACTAATTGTTTCTTGATCTTTAAATGGGCACATTCTATCTCCTATTTAATGAAAAGAAAGACTCATTCACCAAGATCACTAAAACAAGAATTGCATGTGTTGAATTGTTCTCCAATCCAACTGAAAAATTCCAACAGGCTGGAAAATGTTTTCTTTTAGAGCCAGTAGAAAGTTTTAGCTTTTAAAATAAAAACACTCCCAAATACAGCAAGCTGATACCAATGATTCAGCAAAAGAGGGATCCCATACAGCATTAACAGGCTCTACAGTGGCTGTGCCATATAATCCCTGGTGAGACTCATACAGATTGACAGAGCAGGTACCTTTGGTCCAAAAAAAATTTACTGAAACTCCAATTAAGTATCAGTAGTATCTCCAATTAAGTATATCCAATTAAGTATCTCCAATTAAGAATATCAATACATAAATATTTAAAGTGGGCACTTGCTGGAAATCAAACAGAATTTTCCTCCCTTCCCCTTTATTTTGTGTTTCTTTTAAAAAAGGTTACTTTTCACTGCTGGATCTCATTTCTCCATTAAAAAAAAACTAACCAGCAGACTAGTTCCTTTCTGAAACACTAATACTACTAACCCCGTGAAACAGTAAGAAACGAAACACATAAAAAGGAATTCTCAAAATCATTTTTCTTTAACTGTATTCTGAGGACAACATTGTGTAACTGGGAAACCTTGTGAGGCTACGGCAGTAGATGTCAAGCTCTGCTGAGCTGGACTGTGATTGCACAGGCAGGTCGCGCCCGCAGCTCCAGCGGTTAAAGACAGCCAGATGTTTCCTTGCCCTGCTGGGCACTCCTCCCTCCCCACCCAACAAGAACCCCGCTCCTTTAAAGCCCAGCTCGGCCCCGGCCGGCCCCGTTTGCCCGGTGACATCTCCGCGGCGCGCGGGACAAAGGCGGCCCCGGAGCAGCAGGTTAGTGACTGTGTCTGTTTTCAGGCGAGGGAGAGGACAGGCTGTTCGTGGTTCCCCGGTGCCAGCACACGCGTCAGGAGCGCTCGGTGCCCGGGGCCGGAGGCAGCGGCCCCCAGGTCAGCCTGGCCCCGAGCGGGCGGCGCCACCGCCCCGGGGCAGCGCAGGGGCCCGGCCCTCGCTGCCCCCGAGCCGCCCGAGGCACGGCCGGCCTGCGGGGCTGCCCGAGCGCACCGGAGCCGTGCCCGGCACGGCGGGCGCTCCGCAGCCGCCGTCGGGCCGTGCCCGTGCCGCTGAGCTCCGGCCCAGGGCTCCCAAACGGGACAAAGGGACCGCCCGGCCCAGGGACTGGGACTGCGGGGCCCGCGCCGCTCCTGTTTCGCACACGCTGAGGCAGATGCCGGGTACAAACAGCACGTGGGGGTTCTAAGTGCGGGCACACGAATACCTCAGCCTAGTCCATCACACAGTACTTGGGATTGCACTTCAGCTAAATACCTTTGGGAGCCCTGTGAGCACAGTACAAACCCACCGATTCCCAAGAGCTTATCTGCAAAAAGCCCTGGAACACAGGGAATTGTTCTCTCACAAAAGCTGCTGCCTCACTTTCCTCCCCACTTTAGTCCTTCTTTTCACTCAAAACTATCTTTGAGCACCTGACGATGTCTGATGGTCAGCACCGGCACCAACCTAAGTAATGACAGAGCAGCTGTACCTGCACAGCCACAGCCTGCCCCCAAACCTGTTGGTTTGGATTACCCACAGGGACGGACTGAGAACACACAGCAGCTTCTTTTTCTCTGAGGTCTTGAAATCAGAATTTCGTGAAAAAGACTTCAGGAAACAGGCAGAAGTGTCCAGCATCGAGACACCATCACCCTTGATTATCCAGAGGCTGAGACACAAGGCCACCTCTGATTCCCTAACCACACCCTGTTTTATTTCAATTTTTCTCTTTCTAAGCTATCCTCAGACAGCATGAAGATGCTGGCAGGCAGGCAAAAAGTTTTCTGGTAATTTCTTTCTGATCCAGCACATTTCCCACAGATAATCATTCTATAAAGCTCACCAAATCTAATACATGCCAAGGCACACCACCACCTGTTTTAACTGCCGAGTACAGGAGCCCCAGTCACCCCACTCCAGCCACAACAAATAGAAGTCCACTGAAGTCCACTTACTTGTCAGTTTTAAGTCTCTCCAGGCAGGTCAGTCTAGAAAAGCAGTCTCAGGAACTCCTGAGCTGGTGTTATCCAGTAAATTTAATATCCAATGCAATGGATAAGCTTCTCCAGTTTGGCAGAAGCACCTCTAAGCCCTCACCACACCGACAATCACTTTAGACTAAGAACCGTTAGGAGGGCCCTGAGCCACACCTGATCCTAATCAGGACTAATTGACTTCCAGGCTGCCTGAACACCTGTGTGAATTCCCTCACCTGCATCTGCAGCCTGTACTAGACATTAATAATTCTTCTTTCTGTTCCTCTGATACATAATGCTGCAATTCCCAGTGCCAGGTCAGGAACTCCCAATGCTCACTTTATTTTGAGCTCAAGATCTGTATTTCACCCCCCTGCTGTTTCTGTGTGCAGGTTCCCTGCAACACGGCAACCTGGCAGCACCTAAGGGGCTCACAGGAGGGATGGGGAGGGAACTGGGACAAGGGCCTGGACTCACAGGACACAAGGAATGGCTTCACACTTCCAGAGGCCAAGATTAGATGGGATATTGGGAAGAAATTCTCAGCTGTGGGGGTGATGAGGCCCTGGCACAGGTGCCCAGAGAAGCTGTGGCTGCCCCATCCCTGGGAGTGTCTCAGGCCACGTTGGACAGAGCTTGGAGCAACCTGGGAGAGTGGAAGACTTCCCTGCCGTGAGGGTGGAAGGAGATGACCTTTAAGGTCCCTTCCCACCCAAACCATTCTGGGATTCTCTGGCTTTGACACGGGAACTTCAGTTATCCCTGGCCAGGTCACAGGGGCTCGTGCTGCCACTGGCAACCGGCCTCTGCCCACTGGGAGCAAATCCTTTCTGGAGCATTCTCTAGTTACCAATGCTACAAATATATTTCTTTGTGGAAAGAGAGCACTTCAACTCTTTCACAGAAGCTGCTGCCTCACTCTCCTCCCCACTTTAGTCCTTTTTTCACCATCACAGCTGTGTTTTCCTGTGTAGCTGGAACTAGGAGCAGATGAGTATAGAAGAGGAAAGCCAAGTCCAGCCCGTGCCAAGCTGAGGTTCCTTGGCTGCTTCTGGCCCCTGACTTTGAGCCCTTCTGGTGGCCAGAAGCTGTAGGAAGCTCCTCTAGTCACCACTGGACCCAGGCAGAACATTGCACAGAGTTATAAAACCACTGTAAAGACTTTGTCTTGGCAATTTTTCAAGGGGCCAAAGTGATTTTTTTGCTTTTCTCAAAAGAGCAAAACTCGCAGCTGTGTGACAGGCTGGGAGCTCCCTGCTCCTGGCTCAAAGCAGCAGCAGGCAGTCACAGCTGGCTGCAGCAGCCCAGGGCACCAAGAGCCCTGTCCACCCTGCCCCAGCTCTGCCTCACACCTGGCTGCTGGGCTGGGCTCCTGGAGGGACAGGGACAGGGACAGGGCCCTCAGCAGAGCCACCCTCAGCCCAGGCACACACTGTGCTAGGGACTGACAGAGGCCAGGTCACCAAAGCCTCCTCAGGCTCTGAGAAGTGGGTTGAAACAGGATTTTTACTTGCAGAGACAAAAAATTAATAAAGCTGCTTATCTTCATGTGTGGCTCAGGGGACAGGGGACTAACAGAGCTGGAAGTGCTCCCTCAAACCCAGCCTAGGGCATCCTTTGGACACTTGTGTGCCCAGCACACCTGTCTGCAGAGCCAGCAGATCTGGGAGAAGGGGAGTCACCCTCAGGGACTGGTAAATATGAGGGGTTTGTGTTAGCCTTTTCTTTACAGCAAAATTGCTTAAATTCTGCTCACAACTATTTTTCTGGGGAAGAAACAATGTCGTGGAGGGTACATTGTCAGCCAGACCTTACTCTCCTAATCTGCAGATAATTCCCAACCC
This sequence comes from Geothlypis trichas, assembly GCA_009764595.1. Lineage (NCBI taxonomy): Eukaryota > Metazoa > Chordata > Aves > Passeriformes > Parulidae > Geothlypis > Geothlypis trichas. The sequence goes on along the minus strand of CM019933.1, from coordinate 164,924 downwards.
CTCTCTCAGAGGGTGAATGGTTACAGGAAATGCCAGGGTGATCCAGAACTGATGTAATGAGTTTGGTGATTGGGAAACTCAAATCAATTTCGTTTACTGATCCCCAGCAGAAATCAAAAGAGATCATGGCTTCCAGGTTAAAGACCTTTGCTCAACTTTCTGCTGCTCTGAGTTAATCTTTGTCCACCATCGGAGTGACCAGCACAGGTAATCTTTAACCAGTGGCCATTGACTGACAAGGATCACAGCATTTCTCCTCTGGGATCTGAGCTGTCCCAGCACTTGTAGCCCTTCCCTCTGTCCATGAGATTGTGGTAAATATGCCCTTTGAATGCTGCAGTACTCTGGGATAAGCTGATAAACACCACCTTTGCCTACTCTGAGCCCAAGAACTCCTGTAGCAATGTCCTCTCAAAAATTATATTATTTCCAAAAGTGATGTGAGTCAGCACCGTCACTGACATTCAGAAAGCAAAGGGATACATTCAGTTTCACTGTTGGATATGTGTAATTTTTCTCCATAAAAGATTCTGGCCTAAATCTTAGACCCAGATTTGTCTGGAAGTTTCAGCCAAGGGAGCCATGCCCACAGCTGGTGGGACAGTGGCAGATTTTTCCACAGATGATAACAGCCAGCCCCAGATCAGTTGAAGAGTATTATGTGCTGGAGTAAAGCCACAAAGATACAGCTGAGGTTTTTGCCCCTGCAGTTGTCCCTTCAGCTTTGAAGCTGTTCTTCCACTGTTTCTGCACAGAAAATACACCATCCCTATGATTTCCATTTCCCTCAACATATCTTTCATATTGTATATAAGATAAATGAGAGGAAAGAGCTTTTGTAGGGATTGAATCGTGTCCTTTGTCTAGTGACACCTCACTCACAGGAACTCTGCATATCAAATGGAAGCACAGAACCATTTGGGCTGGAAGGGACTTTTGGAGACCACAGGACTCAGTCCTCTGCTCTGAGCAGTGCCAGCCTCACAGCTAGGCTGCACTTCAGAGTAGATGATTTTGCTTGGGCTCATAGGTCCATATTTCCGAGGGAGGAATCTGGCCCTCAGGTCTGTGTGCAATGTATGTTGCATTATCTGCCCCTGTGTCACCTTTAGTAACATTTAAACAAACCAGCTCCTCTTCTTTTTCCAGGAATTTCCCAATAGTTTGGCATTTCATTTCAGAGAACTGGACCCCAACCAGTCTGCAGCAGGGCTGGATGTTGCAATGCAGTTCCAGACCTTCCCCAGGCTCCCTGTGGAGTGACCAGTGCTTCACCCACAGTTGCAGAGCCCCATTTTGAGGGAAACTGGATTTTTTCCCCCCAGAACACAACTCACAGACACCAAATAAGTGGTGTTTCTGCTGTGATTAAAAGTAGCACATTTTAGGTTTTTTTCTGCTAGTTTTGGACAACATGTGGCATTTTGGGTTTGGGTTGGTTGTTTTCTTTTTAATATGAGGTCTTCTTGACCTAATATTGTCCTCGTTTTTTGTGATTAAGCATATTGTCATACATGTTCTGTAGACTTCAAATGCACATCTGTACTTTCAGGGCAGTTCCAGCAGCATGAGGAGTTTGCACACAGGATGCTGACATAATTTTACAGATGATTTTTAGATACCTACTTCCCCCAAAACATGTTCTACTACTAGGGCAGACTCTGAACTAGTAGCAGTAGTATTTTTGTCATCTTTACACAGTGTGCATGTACCAGTCCCAAACAAGGAATTACTATTTACATAACAGGACTGGGATTAGAAATCAGCATTTTAGGAAACCATGGATTATTCTCCCCATGACAGATTTGCAGTCCAAGACAGAGTTAAGCACAAAAGATGTGTCATCAGCTGGTAACCAAGAGGGTGTAAGGAGGAGAGGGCAAGATACAGAATGTTTTCCAAATTTGATTTCATGGTGGTTTTCTGCTGCTGGATGGAACATCCAGCCAAAATCAGTAAAATTACCTGGTTCCTCACTTTTGTGAAGTATTTATATTGAAAACTTTGCTTCCTAAACCCCCAAACTATTACTTCAGACTTTTCCAAAACATTCCAACGGAACACAAGTGGTAATGGAAGTAAGCGATGAAACAACTGTTAGTTAACTAGCAAATGTTCTCATACCCAAAATGTGACTTTATGTTGAGAAAATCTCAGGTTCAAATCCTATTTTAGCCTAAAAAGTGAAATTCATCAGGCCCTAAACTGGAGGTTTATGCAATGGTGTGTTTGTTGGCTGAGGTCCTGGGAGGTGTGTACCACTCCTGGGTTTGCCAGTGCTGTTCAGGCAGGCTCAGCTGAAGCCAGGCTTTTCCCCCTACCTCCAGGTGTGCTGGAAAGTAAAACCTGACAATTACCAAGCAAAGCAGACAGTACATCAAAATTTAAGAAAGAAAAAAGATCGGCAAGCCTCAGCAGTGAACATGAGCACTGAGAAACTCACAAAATCAGTCTCACTGGCAGAAGTAAGCAATTAATATGCAGCCAGAGTAAACACTCTTCATCTCAGGGTTCAGCAAAACAAAGAGCTGAAACCCCCTTATCTTTTGCATTTTTCTCTCCCCACACGTGCTCTCTGAAGGAGCAGAGAAAATTGAAGTCTCTGAGCTTTTTTCCATTCTTTAGTCTGACTAAAGGTGACTCTGGCTCAGTGCAGCAAGGGTCATCTCCCTCCCCCAGATCAATATTTTAATATGACTTATCAGAACAAGAATGAATTGTTTACTTTAAAACCTCAGGATCCCATAAAGGGAGAGGGAAAGGTGTCCACTGGAAGCAGAGGCTTGCAGCAGCTGCCCACTGCTGGGAACTCAGCAAAGAACCCACGACTCCAAAGACTCGAGTGCAGACAGTCAGCAAAACGTCCAGAGAGAGAATCCCAGCTCTGCCAAGCCCCAACAACACACCAAGGATCCTCTGGCTGCTGCCTCCCATGGTAAGTGCTTTCCTGAGCAAAATTCATGTGAGGAAAAGGAAATGCTAAAAGAGATTAACAAAAGTAAAATAGTGCAGGTGGATTTCCAACACTAAGCACTTTGGCATACTAAAATATCCACACACACCCAGGGCTCAACTGTGCAATTTAACAGGATTTAATGTCTTGGACCTAGTGATCTCTGCCTGCACTTGGAAAGAGATTGGGCTTTTGTTAGGGTAGTGTAAGCCACCCTGTTCATTGTTTTTAAGAAATGGGGTGGGGGGAAGCTGACAGACTTTCTGGGGGACCAGGAATGCTCCAGGTCTGGCCATGTGGGAAGGACAGATTCTGTGACCCATCTCAAAAATCCCCCTTGAAAACACATTTGTTCTTCACAATGCCCTCTGCATTGGAACATCCCAATGATGTTCTTTACACAGATGCCCAGCAGAAGAGAAGCAAAAGGGGGATTTTTCTCTGATGTTTACGCTTTGTTTTCTCCCTGTAACTTTCCTATTATTTTTAGGTTTTTTCCCCTTGCAGTACTAAAAACTTGTGGCCATTTCTCTTTCTTGCATGCTATTTTGTCTTGGAAGCATTCCTGTTGATTTGCTGGAAGCTTCCACGTGGCTGAGGGACTGAAAATTGCCTATTTGCAGTGGCATCAGCTGCCTTGCTTTCTCCTTACATGTTCTGCAGTGAAGTCAAGTCCTTCTGCCTGGATTTCTGGGCTTTCCTGCACTGCACAGGATTGCCAGCCTTTTCCTCAGGAACCTTCATTTGTAGGAATTTGCATGATCCTTCCCCTCTGCTGCAGAGAGAAAGCTGAGTAAAATGTGTTTGAAGAAAGGAAAGACACCAACACTGAGGTGAATTAGAAAGCCAGGTACAGCACCTCTGTCCCTTTGGCATTCATTTCTTACTCTCAGCAGCTGCAGCATAGGCACATTTACCAAAACCAGCCCCTGGACCTCAGGGCCACAGCTACATCCTTACTGACAGAATGTTCTGGCATTCCTGGGGTTTTTGCCATCATTAATTCCAAAGCCCCAGAGCCATGTGATGCTCCGGGTGTGCTGCAGCTCGTCTCCTTCTTTCAGAGGTGTCTCCTTCTTTCAGAGGTGTCTCCTTCTTTCAGAGGTGTCTCCTTCATAGCTGGGACTGCACATGAGCCTGACCTGTGGATCTGCACATCTGCCTGTTTTGTATGTGTGTTCAAATATAATCCCCAGCATTGTGATTCCTCAGGTCTGACATGGCTATAAAACTCTGGTGCTGATTCTGGGCTGACTGCCCCACTTAGAGGAAGACATAGGCCCTTGCAGAAATGACTCATCCCTCTCCTCAGGAATTGCCTCTAGAATAGTACAGATTACCTTCTCAGGTGCTGTCCATCTCCCTTGTCAGTAAGGGCACTCAAAGCCACTTAGAATTACATTCTCACAGCTAGCAGAGACACAATATTCACCTCAAACCAATTCAGGATCCTGCATCCCGCCTCCTTGTGAGGACCCTGATGTGCCACATCTAAATCTGCACAAACCCGCTCTTGTGTCTGTTTTGCAGGTCTTTGAAACACCCTCTGCTGAAGTCTGCAGTGTGCCTCCAACCCTCCTGCTCCCAGAGCTGTGGAGTGTGACAATGGTGTTTGTGTCCAGTCCATCAAACGCCATTATCACACTAAATAGTTCCTGGCAGACAAGGCGTCGGTCAGGAAGGTTTGGGACCTCTGGCAGTCAGTGCATCTTCCCCCCGTGCTGAGGAATGAACAACCGTGGGACGTGCACAGGAGGATGACTCCGCTCCTTCTTTTAGAGGCAAAAACACCAGAATATGGGAGAAATCCATCCTCTCACACATGCACTTCCACACCCCCACTGTAAAGCACACCAGAGGAATCATCACTATAGTCATCATTAGGAATGTGGATTTCCTTGGCATTAATAGGGCTGTGTTTCCCTCTGAGAGGTCAGCTTGTGATTTGCATTGAACTGACCAGGACAATAAAGCTGAAGGCAATGAGCCAATAGAGTGAAACTCCATCTCTGACTTTGGGACCAAACTACAACATACATTTGGAATATTAATTGGCTGAGATGCTCATGGCATTTTTCAAACAGAACACTTCCCAAAATTCTGATAAAAATCTATTGCCTCTACCTTGAAACACCATTTATCCAATGCTTTCAGCTTTGTTCCCGTCCCACCATGCTCAAGCCCCTTGCTTGTAACCCTCCTGTTTTGGAAACAGTCACAATGTCCTCACAGAAATTCTTCTGAACACTATTGTAAAGAGTAGGCATCATCTGTAGGAACTTCCAAAAGCCAGGTACCAGCAATGCACTGAGAACCTCGATCCCACTGAACAGTCCAAGATTTGTTATGCTCTGATTTGCAATGGAAGTGGTAACTTTAATATTCATCAGTGTGTTCCAAACTTCACCTTTCCTGACTTCTAGTTCTAAATAACCCAGCATGCATATGCATATGCAACACTGTGCAAACCTTGTACTTGGCATCTTAAATATACTGATGTTTCCATAGCAGCTGAACCACAGGGCCATGGATGTAGACACAGAGATGTTCTTCTCCAATACCAGTCTACAGAAGCCTGTAAGGAAATCCAGGAGATGGCTTAGTTTGTTTCCAAAACCTTGTCCCAGTGTTAAATCTCAGGCTCCAAGAGGAGAGGATCAGCTTCTTCCTTGGTTGCTGGCATCAGCATCAGGATGATTCCAAAACAATGTCAAAAGGCAAAAGACTAAAGTTATCCCCTCAGGTCACTGGTGTGTATCACTGCTCCGTGTCCTCAAGAGTAGTTTCATCAGTGGGATAGTGAGACTCAGTGCTCTGAAGAAATGAAGTCTCTAGGTTCTCTTGCCTTCTTGGGCACCATTTTCTTTACTGTTGATGAGTTTGGCAGATTTTTGCTTTTAGTGGGTGTTGCTTTCCTCTGTTTTTGATGAGTGGTTCGGAGAGATTTCAGCCCCAGCATCTCACAGTACTCATTGCACTGGTGAAGGGCTCTGAACTGCTCAATGAAGGAAAAGGAGCAGTTGCCTTTAAACCCCTTGTATCTGTAGTAACAAAGGGAAAACAGAAAAAACCAACAAACCAAATGGGAATTCAAGATTCATTTTCAGCACAGGGAGGCAGAGCATGACTGCTGACTCATAAGCAACTTGAAAGCAATAAGCAAGTCTCTTCTACCCATGCTGGCTTGAGAAGCATGGACTGCCACAGAAACTCAGACTGGGTCATTGGGAGGTGAGAGGAACCAGATAACAAACGGTGACACAAGAGGGAAAAGCATTAGAGGCAAAGCTCTGTGGCTGGGTCCTGGCACTGTCTTTCATGGCATTAAGTTGGGAATAAAATTGTCTGCTGGCTGCCTTTCTCAGTAACACACACACAGGAAATCATGCTACATCATTCTCTATGAACAGTTCTGGTGGCCACCGTGAAGAAACAAGGTTGCTGCACAAGGTGTTTCAGAACTAGAAGCTGTTTCCATCTAAACATGTACATCATTTCCAGGCTGTGCTGCTCCCCTGCCCTGGCTGCCTACAGGATCTCAAGGAGCCAGCCCCTCAGGGAGGATGGAAGGAATGTTCCTGAGGAAGGCAGTGTCATCCAGCCCCCACTGGACCTCCCACATGAGCAGTACAGGGACCTGTATCCCTCTTCTCCTCACCCTGCTCTGGATGCTGACAGTCCTCCCAGGGCCTGCTTCTTAAGCTGCATCAGCTTATTTTAAAAGGTGCACCTGCTCTTCAAAGGAGCCTTTTTGGTTAAATTCTCAGGATAGAGAAGGAAAAAGAAAGGCCAGGGGGCTCCTCTCCTTTTTTAACCTTAATCAGTGCCTGTTTTACCCTGTTCTCTTGGCTTGCTGGACATCCAGTGTCCTCAGGGGTGAACTGTGAGTTGTGACTACACAAATCCAACCAAACAAGATTTGGTTCTTAAATGAACAGAGGATGCTCATTCCCAGCATCCAGAGAACATCCCTCCTCAGGCAGACTACAGTGCTAAAGAGAATACTGCTGCTCTGAGAAGTCAGACAGACCCTGCTCTGGAGGCCCCACTCAGCTGGCTCTGAACAGCAGGGGAACCTTGGAGGGATTTTCCCCTCCTCTCCAAGTAAGCTCTGTGTTTGTTTAACCAAAGCAGGTTGAAGAGCCATGCCATTGTTATCCCGAGACTGTATCCTGGAGTCCAGCAGGGTCATCAAAGGTTCTCTTGCTGCCTTGGAGAAATCAGAGACTTCAGACTTTACTGAGCTGCTCTCAAGAGCTCACAGATATATGATGTGTTGGCGGATGCACCAGACACACCCACAGAACAGGAATTCCACAGGCAAACAAACCTGCCCTCAGCAAGAGAATTTCTTCTATCCAGCACCAAACCAAACCAAATCTTCCTCAGATCTGAAGGGGAAATGTTGGATTTGCCCTCAGGCTTAAACTCCCCAATGCCTCTTGTTACCACGTGGAGCAAAGCTAAACTTGTCAGTGCCCTGGAACCAGGCAGAGTTTCAGATCCAGACTTGGCATGCAGCACTCCAGTTAATGACCATAACCCTGGGTTACTGTGCTCCTGACTCCCTCCTTTCTGTGCACCATTCCTGGATACGTCCCTGGGCCCTCCTGCACACAGAGCAGGCACCGTGCTGTGGTACATTTGTTTCCATTCGCCAGACAGGCTACAGAGCAGCTGGTTTAAGGCTCAGGAGCGGCGCTGTGGCCGCATTAAAAATGCTTCCCTGGCGTTCCTAGAGCCACTTCGCCCTCTCCTGACAGAACTGCAGAGCAGCCGCTGCAGCACACTCACCACACCGCTGCTTTGGGCTGCTCTGCTTTCCACTTCCCTGGCAAAACACACAGGGCGAGGACAAAAGATCAAAATTCCTTCCTCCACACACCGTGGACTCTGTTCTGGAGTACAGAAGAGATGTGTTCTATGTCCCCTCTGCCTGCACAGTGCACACCAGTCCCACTCTGCATTTCTGGCTCGGTAGAACCAGGCTAGCTCTCAGCAGCTTGGCTGAACACATCCAAAGCAGTGAGACCCAGCAACACACGGGAGTTCTGGGTTGATTTTCCCCATCCATGTTGATTTTCTGAGTTGATTTTCCCCACCCACGTTCACAGAATTAAAAATCCAACTGCAGACATTAATACAGAGATCTTCTTTCCAGGAAAGGAGCATGCAAACAAAATACAGGACCAGGAAAAATCTGTCATCTTGTAGGAATACCATTAGCTAAATAACAAACAAAATGATACTCAGCATTTCCAGGAGGTTGTTCATTTAGGGAAATTGTTTTCCTTTCTATATGCCTGAGGTGATCCTTACTACAGCTTGCATTGTGTGCTCACTTCCTCCTCCCCAACACAATGTGTGTTTTTATAGGAATCATTGCCCACAGTGAGCTGGACAACGTTCAGTGAAGCATTTTTATAAATCTTCTGATTCCTGAGAACGGTGTTGCCTAAATAAAACATTTATTACTCTTTTGGTTTGTAACAGGGTGATGTATGTTCATTTCAACTGCTTTACTTTGGATCTACAGCTGCAAGAGTAAATCAGTAAATCAGTAAATCAGTCTAATTGAATGGATGCCAGCCTGCAAATGTTCAAGATTCTCCCAGAATATTCTAGTCACATTTTTAATAATGTTATTATATAATATAATATTAATAATACTCTAATAATTTAGATGATATTGTGAGGTTTCTTCTTGTATCCCAGGTGTACCAACAAGGTCTTTAGAACAAAGGCTGAACACATGATCAGGTCTTCTTTCTCCTGCCAGATTCTCAAAGGAGAATATGAAATTAAAGCACTTACCCCCTTCCCCTTTCCCTGTCCAGCAGCCACTGCCTACTCCTGTCCACAGCTCTGCTGGCCTGTGTTATTACTAGAAGCCTTAATTAACTTAAGAGAAGTGGACTAAATTAGAATATTACAGGTCTACATCTTTACACATACACTGAAGTTTCCCCAAAAGAGCTGAAGCCTTTGCAACACCACTAGAAAACAGGCTCTAGCAATGCCCTGAATAATCTTTTGTTAAGGCTCAGAACTGCTGTTTTTGAGAGAGAAAGGGGAGATACCATCAAATCCCTTCACAATTGTCCTTGTTTATCAGGGAAGTGGCCAAAACACAGCATCCCACTGAGAAGAGTCTTTACAAGCTTGTGTCACAAGTACATATCCCAAAGTTCTGGCCCTTTTGCTGGCTGCAGGATTGATTCTGGGGTGCCTTTTACCCCGACTGCAGCCAGTGCTGGCCCCGTGTGTTCAGCCCCCCCTTCCTCCAGCTGATGGACCACCAGGAGCCTTACCTGTCACCAGAACCCTTCGTGTCACGTGTGAAATGCCCTTTGGACAAGCCTGTTTCAAGCGAGGCGTGCAGGAAAACAAAGCTCAATCTACAGGGTAGCCCCATTCTTTCATAACAAAATCAAAGTGTTTCCTTTACAGGCTGGTTTTCCATAAATATGAATACGAAGGAGTTAAAACACTTAGGTAAGGACTGTTTTCTTCTAAAGTTAAAGCAAGAATGAATTTCCAGTGCAGCCTCCCCCATCCACATTTACCTGTGAAGAGACAGAGGAGTAAAGCACAAGCATGCTGCTGAGAAATCGTTCACTCACCCCTTGGCCAGGGTTGCTATGCCAACATCTGTTAACTTCATCCCTACACCTGCAAGGCAGCAAGGAAAACACAGAGCTTAGCTTATACTGGAATTTCTAGGACAATATTCACATATGGAGGCGTTCAGTATTATTTATTGAGTCACATTTTTCACTTTAATTATTTGTCATATTTTTTTCAAAGCATTTTAAAGCACCCCAGTCGAGACCAGGATGCTCTCTGTGTCACCAGCAGTTTCTAGAAGTCAGGCTCATGCCACTGTTCTACAGCTGTCAGGGTGATCAACTGCACAGCTTGTTTCCTGTGCTAGGATTTTGTTCTTTCTCCTTCCTTCAAATTCCTTCAGGGATGTTGTTTAGATGCCTTTTTGCTATTTTTTCTGCCTTTACATGTAAAAGAATAGAGGATGTTTCCTAAGATTCCAGCTTTTTCTGTTTTTCTTCCCCTGTTCCAAATATATTGCAGGACTGAAGAGGAGTCACAGCCATGGGAGCTGAGGTAGCACTTAGCAAACATGAGGGTGTTTCTTCACTATTCTTTTTGAGGGAATATATTTCTTCAAAACTAGCCAGGACCCAAATGTGGAGCATTCCACTGCTGAGTGATTGTTGGTGAATATTCAAATACAAGCAAAGAAAGGGGAAGGACTAGGGTGTCATTAACACCTGAAGTCTTTCACTCTGCAGTTATTTCATTCATTCCTGGGTGGTGAGAGAAAAAGGCTCATACTGAGTGTCCAGATTCACTAAGGTACATGCAAAAGAACAACTCCTCCTTCAAAAGTCTAAGATTTAGTTTCCTTTTCCAAACTGCCCTCTTACAAGAACATAAGCTTGATAAAAATTGCCCCTACTCAGACAACTCACCTTGCAGGTCAGTGACAAGCAAGTTCCCATTGGTCTTCTCATACACCCAGTGCTGGAAGGTGCAACACTTCTGGCCAGCCTCTGAGTCTCTTCTCAGGAAATTCACTTCCTTGCCATCCTTGACAGAGTATTTCACAAACTCCCCAACCAGCTCCTCCTCCACTGTGGCATAGGGGATGTTATTAGCAGGGCGATGAATGAGAAAAATCTGAATGATTCTGAAATCAAGGGATAGAAACTAATAAAATGCTGAGAATTCTTTCAGTAAAAGGGTAAGAAACAGACAAAAGCGGGCAGTGATCTCAGAGAGTGAATGAACAGCCACCAACTCTAAACCAAGCTGGAAGAGCTGGAACACTGGGCCCAGGTTTCCTCTTTCCTCTTTAGTCCTGGCAATCAGTGGGTTGCCACGGCACAGGATGGTATACATAAGCATATATGGAAATAAAATATATATTTATACTCACTCTGGTACTTCTCCAAAGCCTTCCAAGGGTTCAGCTTCAGCTGCATATAACTTTGCATACTCTCTCGCAGTATTTTGGACATAGCACTCCTGTATTACAACAGACACGCCTATGGGAATATTGCTCAAAGCATCCAACAGATCATCTGTTCGGCCCTGGGGGCGGCTCTGGCGCACAGTTGTGGGTGACAGGGGCCAGGGCACTCACCTGCAGTGCCAGGCTGTAGTTCCTCTGCAGCAGCTCGTCCCTGCTCTTGGCGCCGTGGGTGAGGGCGCTGTGCACCTTCAGCACGCAGGGGTGGCCGGGGGCGAAGGCGGGCGCCAGCCCCTGCAGCACGCGGCTGCGGAAGGCTCTGCGGTGCATGCCCTCGCCGAAGTGCAGCCCCTCGGTCATTATTGCTCCGTGCAGGGTCCCGCCAAAGTAGCTGGAGCTGAGGGGGTCTTCTCTGAACATCAGCTGCATGAATTCGATTTCTTCCACGCCTAAAACAGAGCAGCAATCTTTGCAGGCACGCGGAGGGGTGGGCGTGGGACAGCAGATGCATCTCTCCAGAGAGGAGGAACAAATGCTCAGTGGAAGCACAAATTGTGCTCCTGAGGGCTGGGACCCCAAGCAGCTCCTGAGAGGCACTGCTTGCCTGTATCTAAAGCCAGCATGGAGAAAGGTGCAGCTCAGGATCACAAGGAGAGAAGCCAGAGTGCAGAGAACAAGTCTGTTACAGATGAAATCAAGGAAGACTCTGGACTTCACCCCTTCAAATGATCATTGGAATCCAAATGTGAAAAAATTCACAAGGGGGAAAAAAGTTAAGTACTGAGAGAAACTAAAACATCCTAACTGCACTTCAAGTGTCTCTAATAATAACATTTCAAGGACCATCAGTAAAGAGGATAAATAGGAGAACAGAACTACACAACAAAGAATTCCTTCCAGCTGTCTCTTGCAGTTACCTCTGCCTTAGCCTCTGTACACTATTGCTTCTCTTCAAAGCACAAGATAAGGCCAGAATTAGAACACTCCTTAATTCCACCTAAAATTCTCCGATTAAAAGTTATGCAGTGCTGCTACATGAAAAGTCCTGTCTTTATTTTGCACAAGGAAATAAATGCCTCATTTTAATTCTTCAAGGAAAAGAAAGAAAAGTCACCATGCCAACTGAAGGCCTGGATCTCTGCAGGCTGTTCAGGAATGACAGCCCCACTGGCAAGGCACTATCTTTAGCTGCACACAGGCCACATGCCCCGTGTCACTGAACACCAGTTAACACACAGGGAAAGCATTCCAAAGCTCCAGCCTGGAGCTCCTGGATCCAGTTACACAGCAGGTGACCTGCAAGAACCACGTGTTTGTGCCAAAGAGCTGCAGGGTGTGGATGTGTGTGTCTCTGCATGATGCCATGCAATGCCACTTCACTTTATACTTACCTTCATAACTCTGAAAACTTGAAAGACGTTCCAGTACTAGGAGGAAGCAAAAAAAATAAACAGAATTTTGTAGTAAAAAAACTCTGAATGGAAACTGTCATTGTCATTATTATTAATCCAAACTCTAAACTGGAGCTTACCTGCAGCAGTCAGATGAAACTCAGCAGTCACCTTTCCATACATGTTACTCAAGCAGCAATAATACATCCCTTGGTCTTGGGAACTGGCTTCAGCTATTTCCAGAGAGACGGGAGAGTCATCCTGGCCACTGCAACAGAGCATTTTGTGCTGTCACAGATTTTACCTGTTCTCACTGGAAAAACTGATAAATTTGATCTCTCTGCACTATTTGTTAACACACAGCACACTTATTTAGCAGATAATGACATGTATTAATACTGCAATTAATAATGCAATACAACAATCAAAATCAGAAGAGTTTAAACAAGAAGAATCAGAATAGAAAGTTTAAGCAATTCATGCAACTTTTTCTCTCCACTTAAAAGAACATCTAAGAAGAATCCTTCCTACAAAATTTTTCATTTTCTCAGAAGTGAGCATTTTGATGGAAATGTACTTTCTTTCTTTTTTTTTTCTGGATAATGTTAATTTTGTATTTTTGAAACATTCTAAACAGTTTTTTAGATCAGAATACAGAATTACAAGGAAAATATCAGAATTACAAGGAAAATAACTAATTTCATTCAAATGAAAAGGGTAGATGCTGTTAATGCCCTTAAGAAGCTTTTATTTCCACCCTTCTCTAGGTTAAATGAGGTTCAAACCTCTCTGATATTTTTTTAAATCTGGATGACACTGGCTATGAACAAGCTGAGAGGTGATGTAGCACAGACTGTGAGCAGTATCAGTGCACTGTGGGCAGATCTGCTCCTGTGAACAGCAGTTACCTTCAGAACATTCCCTTACCTTCTCTGCAGCCGAGCCAGGACCTGGGAATCTTTAGTCCATGTAATGGTGGAGTCCCCATGAATGTCACCAAACTGACAGCACAGCTTAATACTTCCAGAGCAGTTGGGGAATAACTCTGCTTGGATCTTCTTCAGCAGCCTGGGGGCTTGAAACAGAAGAACCCCAGTTTAGGATTTGAAGACAATTACATTGTTTTAGCATTTGAACATTTCATGTTAAGAACACAAATGCTGAAATCCTCGGTAAGTAATTATGACTTCTTGTGCCTCAATACTAATAACTAGGAGAATTTTTTAGCAGATCACAGCCTGGGGAAAAGTCCCAAAAGGTCCTGCCAGCCTGGAGCTCTGCCTCACAGAACACTCCAGTGTCTCTGCACATGGGCATGGTGCAGGCAGGGGGCTGGAGGGGACTTGGAAAGCCAGGGAATTGTCATGGACTTGGAGAAAGGTTCTGGGATCACAACACAGCCCTGCCTCAAGTGACACATCCCCGCTCGATGCAAGAGATGGAAAATGCAGGATGTTTTGTTTCCAAGTGTGCTAATTCTAAACAAGGCAGCATGGCTGTGCCCCTCGGGGATCCCATTCCTGCAGATTACTGTGTACTGATGTTAACACCCAACCCAAGGGTCAGGCACCCTGCCATGTTTCCCCATTCCCAGCTCCAGGCCCCATCCAGTGCAGGTCTCCCCACTGGACTAGCAGTCCCTGAGTGCTGGGGCATGTGAACCTCGCTGTATCAGGGCTGAAGTGACACAGCCAGGACCTGACAGCTCTAGAAATAGAACGAATGGCTCCAGGATCCTGGCCTGGCCAGCCTTCTCTCCTGCAGCTGAAACAATGCAAAAAACACTGAGTATATCCCACAGCAACCAAAGCAGCCTTCCCACAGTGCCAGGGAAAGGGCCACAACTGTGCTCTAGACCACAGACATACTTCAGTCCAGACTGAGGCAGAGCAGAAACAGGTGAATAGAATTCACTGTTATCTGATGCAGCCTGAATGTTTAAAACATTTTGCAAGTGTAGCCTCAAGCAATGGAAACAGGTTCAGGCATTGCACAGTCACTGCAGTTCGCTGGCTCTGCTTTGAAGGAATGTGTCTCTCCTCCCACACATCTGGTTCCATGGAAAAGGATGCATCTTTGAACAGAGACAAGTCTGGGGTTTTTTAAAATGTGATTAGAAAAAGCAGAAGTCTCATGAGACTGCACAGTAATTAGAGTGTGTGAAAAGCTCCACAAATGTGTAGCTTACCTTTAGCCACTGCTCAGTCTTGCTCTGAACTATTAAATCATTTTATGATGTGAACATGAAATGTCATGTCAGAAGGTAAAAATAAGACCTTGGTCCTTGCAAACTACCCATAGAAACAACGAATCCCTCATCCCCCCAGCAGTCACAATCCTGCTACAGTGTTAGCAACCTTTGAGAAACTCTGGCAGCAACCCGGATCTCCTTTCCATTACACGTTTCCTCTGCCAGTTTAATATTGCTCCTTTCATCCGTGTCATTTTTGCAGCAGGGCAAAGCAATGCAGAACCAGTCAGAAGTCAGCACACAGGACCTCAAAACATTGTTTATCAGTGGTACCCTACTGCTAACAATAACACTTTGCTAGTAATAAACCCTTTGGTAGCCAAGAGGGGGGAATTGCAGCTGGGAGCTGCAGTGCAGGAGCATAGCTGGGAACACAGCCCTGTGGGAACAGAACAAGCAGTGGGCTTGCAGCTGCCCTGTGGTGTGGAGCTGTGGTACCATTATGCTGCTCCTCCGCACAAAGTTCCTCCAAGAGGCCAAAGAGGCAGTGATTATTCTAAATAGGTTACAAAGCTCATGAATTGAATATACTTGCCAGCTGGGAAAAGGGTTCATCTCTGAGGCATGGGCACAGTACTCATTACTAAGTGCACAAATCTGGAAATAAAGCTCCATGAGGGCAGGACACCTTTAGCTGACTGAGTCAATCTGAAAGAGGCTTGCAGTGCCTTTCAACAATTTTAATTTTGTACTGTAGCCATAATGATGGGAAAGGACAGAAAAGAAAATCCATTTCCTCTTACCTTTGCTATCTTTTTTCACAATGAGTTTCCTTTGCTCTTTTCTATCCTCTTTATGAATCACACCTCCCTCGCCCTTGCCAGACTTTTTAAGGCAGCTGGTGTCCTTGCTGACACTTCCCCTCTCCTCCAGCCTGGGTTTTTTGGACAGAGTTGCTGGTGGTAATTTCTTCTTAGCTCCAGCAGCCACATGGCCCGCTCTTTGTTGTGTCCTCCTTACATTTGATGGGCTCAGGCTCTGCAGCAGCCACTGCTGTCTGGCAGGATTTTGACCCTTCCTGATTTCTTTGACTTTCTGTGTTGGCTGGGAATGGATCAAGCGTGGTCCACGCCAAAGAGAATGACGGAGTTCTTCTGTGGGGTGGTTGTTCCTGAAAACGCTGGATGTTCCCTGAATCAGCTGGTGGCAAATTAACTAAACCACTTTCCACACTCTCCTCTGTCCTGACTTCCTCCATTTTATCATACTCAGTGGACTTAAGTGAATTCTCAGCCTCAGCCATCTTGCTGGGAGGGATCATGTCAGGACAAGACTGCTGTGTGTTAATATTCATAATCTGTTTTGGAGCCTGGGAGCCAGTCAAAGTGTGCAAAGGAGCCTTTGCTGCAGCTTCATCTGTGCTATATTCAATAGCTCTTGGAATCTCATGGTCATTTTCACACGAGGCTGCTTCTCCTTTGGTTTCTCCAGGGACCCTCTGGAACAGACCCTTCAATGACTCGCAGGAAATTTCCAATGTAGTTAAATTTCCATTTACTTTGACTCCAGTTTGTATAGATCCAGCTTTTCCCTCATTTCTTGTGGCAGGACATGCCTCTGCAGATCCACTGGGAAGGCCCTCTGAGTGGCCTACAGATGTGGGGAAGGGCAGGGTTTTGTTTCCAAGCAGCTGTTGGGAATGCAGCCAGTCCTGGGCCCCTCCATCC
Source organism: Geothlypis trichas (assembly GCA_009764595.1). Taxonomy (NCBI): domain Eukaryota; kingdom Metazoa; phylum Chordata; class Aves; order Passeriformes; family Parulidae; genus Geothlypis; species Geothlypis trichas. The sequence goes on along the minus strand of CM019933.1, from coordinate 148,672 downwards.
TCCCCTCTTGCTGTGCTGTGGTGCTCAGCTGGAGCCTCCCTGGGCAGCGGGGCACTGGCTGATGTTACACTTCCAGCTGCACAGGTGGGATTTTTTGAAGAATCTATTTTTAACCCTTCATCAGACCTGAAGGTGCTGTCTACAGAAAAGGAATGCTGTTCTGCTGTATTACAAGGGGAAGCTGCAATCTGACTCTCTGAAACCTGACTAACTCCTGAGTCACAGGAAGCTTCAGCCCTGTGTTCCTCAGGTATGCAAATCTCTCTCTGTTCTCCTGGTTTACATGGTTCACAGCTGGGCATTTCTAGAGAAAAATCTGTTAAAAATGGCTCCCCAGAAGGGGCAGAGACTGCCCCTTCTTGTTTTGCTATTTCTGTCAGTTGGTCTGTATTTTGGGGTAGATTCTTATGTGTTATGGTTTCGTGACTCTGAATTAAACTAGGCAACTGCATTGCATTACTGTATTTCTGTGCATTAGAAACAATTTGAAAATCCTGACAGCCATTATTTTTTGAAAGATGGCAGCCACCAGAATTAGTGAAATTTGGTGCACTCAAGCCTGAATTATTTCCTTTTTCTTGTAAATTCACTACACAGCTTTTATGTATGGAGTTAACAGAAGAGTGTTCTGCATGTGTAAACTGGCTGGTGTTTTCACTGGGGAAAATGTCTTCCTCTTCAGGGAAATCAGCCAGTTCTCCTCCCACTGGATAGCAGTCTGTAAAATGACAGCCTTCTCCAGGTACAGACTCATCTGTCAAGGCTGTATTGTATTCAGTGTGAAGTAACTGCCCAACTGTCCCCTGTGACATATCTGATATGTCAGCTTTGGGACATGCTAAATTACCACTCTGAGTACTTTGTAACCCTGGAGGAGAATCTGCTTCACATGTTTGGGCAGCACTGTTAACAGCAGGCTTCCCTTCCCAAGCCACAGTAGATCCATTCCTGGCCCTGTCCATTGGCTGTGGCTCCAAGCACTCCTGGGTACTTAGGAGGACACTGCTTGCTGAAACACAAATGGATGGTGTTTCCCTCTCATTCCCAGTGCCAGAATTTAGACAGACACCATCTGTCCCTACCACTTGTGCAAGACAAATGTTTCCTGTGGATGCACTCTCACATGCTGCAGCTCTCTGCAGGAGGATATCAGAAACATTGCAGTCAGCCTTCTCAGCCCTGGGGTTATGAGCTGCTCCTGTGCTGGGCCCCTGCTCTTCTGTCAAATCCATTGGCAGAGGATGACTGGAACAGGTCTCCTGCACAAAGTTCAGTTCTGTGACTTTGGTATCTGTCAGCCTGGTACCTAAACTTGGGATGCCTCTGTTTTCAAATGGGATTTGATAGTCTGAGTCATCCTCATGAAGAAGTTTCCACAGCTTGTCATGCACTGCAGATATATCAGCATCTCCTCTGCACTCAGGTTCTCCAGATTCCAGGACTGACTTGGGATTAGCTTCAGACACAGCCTCATTGGCTGATGGGCTGCAGAGAATATCTGGGTTACTGCTGTCATGTATGTCAGGCCCAGGCCTGTGCTCTCCCTGCCCTGGCTCATCACACAGCTTTGCAGAGGAGAGAACAGCACACAAGCATTCCTGTCTATCAGGAAGGGAGTCCATGTCCCATAGAGGAGGAGGAGAAATGTCATTCCCTGACATTTTGCCATTGCTAGTAATTTCTTGTCTGGACAAGACCTGTTGGAGACAATCTTCTCTCTTTTCACCAGGAGCACAGTGAAGTGAGGAGGTCTGTAAATGTGCATTCTTCACTTGCAGTGTGTTTTCAGCAGAGAGCTGGCTGGCTCCTGCACTCTCCCAGGTGCTGAGGATGCCTTCCTTTTCTGAGCTGGGCTCCAGACAGAGCTTCTCACAATTCTGGGTAGCACTTCTAAGATTAGCACCTTGACTCTTCAAAGAGGGAAAATAGAGCAATGTAATTAAAAATTAGAGCTACAGCTTGACACAAGCCTGAAGACTTGTATTTTTTTTAACTTTTTTTTTTTTTTAATATTTGTCAATAGTCAAGTTTCTGACTTGTAACTATCAACATAATGGATTGAAATCAACCTCCTAGGTCTGAGTCTGAAAGTGTTGCTCCTTAGAGAAGGATTTGTAATGAAGCTAATCAATTTTACCTCACAGTTTCTCACAATTTTTAAGCAGAAATAGTTCTGCAAGGTAATTTTCCTTTGCAAGCAAAGTCCCCATGTCATATTTATATCCCTCTGTTTGTACAAATGGAGTGTAACAAACAATCCCTAGAATACAGACTGGAATACAGACCCACTGACCCTGGGTCTCAGCTCCCTCAAATCCACTACATTTGGGACTGCTTTTCCTTTATATTGTTCTCCAGCAATCCACCTTAGTGGATCTTACCACTTCCCTGTTTCATGCAATGCCACTCAAACTCCCCTTTCCTAAATTGCCACTCTCTTTTGCATGGCACACCTGCCCTGGAGTAGCTGAAATACCTCAATATCTGTAGTTATTTCAACTGCTTTAGACAGGTGAAACAAAAGACCTGAGCTGTGCTTTATCCTGCAGAGTGACAGGCACACCCTGCCAGCCTCTGCTATTCCTGCTCATAAGGCAGAAAAAGAGGAAGAACTATAATATTTTAAAGGCCAGAAAGTGAGTTATCTGCCAACACCACAGAGCGACAGGCTGACCATGCACAGCTTCAGGAGTCCATGCTCCAAAGCAGTACAGATTTTTTAAGGGTTTTTTTCCTTGATGTGTCTCCCAGGAAAGACCAGAGCCAACTTAAGACATGGACAACAAAACGGAATGTTAGCTGTAATTCCTGTGGCAGATCCCACTGAATGAGCAGGGCTGGTGTGATGAGCTGAGTGACTCCCTCAGCCCTGCCTGCTGTGACACAGAGCTGCAGCCCCTCTGGCACAGCTCAGGCCCTGACTGTTCCCTCACAGCACCATTCCCTTATCTCAGCCCGAGGCCCAGTCACCTGTGCCAGTTCTGCTCCTCTCCTCTTTGGATAACAAAATGCAAAATTATCTCAAAGTGACAGAAATCTGTCTTGGCAAAGTCAAACCAAGGATCTCTCAGATTTTATGTGAACAGGCTGTTCTGATATGGAGAAAACAGAATAATGGCTCTGTAACCCAGGAGTGACAGCAGCACCTTGTGCTTCTGGGATTTAAATTGTTGCACTGGACTTGGGGAAAAGAAAGCAAACACAGCCTCTGGCACACCACGGCCATACACCCTGTCAGGAATCTCTGAGGAGGTTCATTCCAGTGAGGGGTATTCCCCATCATAAGGACATCATGTGCTCCTCAGATGGGACTGGAATTTTATGTACCATAAAACCAGAGAAACCTATGAGCATTTTTCAGGAAGAAGAATTCAGTGATTTCTGACTGCTGAAGACACCCCAGTGGTGAGATTAAAGTCACTCTACTGTCACACTACAGAACTGGGAGATATTTTTCCCAAATGATCAGACAAAGAAAAGCATGTGCAACTGGATAAAACTTTTTTTGTGACAAATGAGGTTTTTCTGTGCAATTAGATACACAGCTTCAAGCTATAAAACTGGTGACAATAAGATTATTAATGGTTTAATAGTATTTATATATCTTGAGTCCTTACAGTGTGAAATAAAAATGATGATTCCATTTTCCTACTTAGGAAAACTGGTAGAGCATCATACCAGTCTCTACAACTGTAGTGATTTCTCCAGCTCATTTTCTACCAACAGCATAAAATATGCAAGTACATGGACAGTACCACAGGGGTTTGAACTTTTAATTGGTTTGTATGTTTCAACTGTAATATCCAACTCTTTCATTGTTTTATTTTTGAAAATCACAGAGCTCCATTCACCTCTGTAACATGAACTCTCTGCACTGAATTCCCTTCGTTGTTACAAAACCAGAGCAAACCCCTGCTGATTTGGTTTAGGTTTCCAGCACCATTAGCGGAGGATGGTTTTGTTTGTTGTATACAGATTGAAAAGAAAGTAAATCAAAGCATTCTCTGCTCAAATACCAATAGGCCTTTGAGAAACTTTCTGGGTTGAAAGCAGCATTACTTTGCTAAGACCTGTGCAATACCCTCCATATCAGATTTCTCTATCCAGCTGTCCAGAGGCCCATTAGTGCCTCTCACCATTATCAGGCTCACTCTATAATTAGAACAGCTTAGGCTTTACTTGGGCCTTTTCTAAACCCAGATTTCCCTCCCAGCCGTAGCTGTCATTCAGAAGTACATTAATAGTATCTTTCAAAGTAATTTAGATTTTACATTATTTTGTGACAAGCAGGAATAAATTGCATTGAGTTCAGCAGAGCAGCTCTTTGTGTTAAATGATAAAGATGTTACTTACCCCAAAGGAGATGTTCTCATCTGGCATCTGGCTTTGCTCAGACGGCCCCCGAGTCCTTTTCCTTTCCCAGTGTCTGTCTCTATCTGCCTGTTCTGCTGGACACAGAGCAGCCTGCATTTGCACACTCTGTGCTTCCTCAGGAATCCGTGCTGCACAGACACCTTCCTGACTGGGGGACGGAGCTCGGGACTCCCTACCTGCTGCTGCAGCCTGGAAGGACTGTCCTATAGTACTGACATATCTGCAAAGCTCTAGAGGGTTTAACAGCTTGAAGAGGTTTCTCCTCAGACTTTCTGTTAAGGTACAGACAGCGTGCTGTGCACTTCCCTCTGGCACATTCCTTGTCCCCTCCTCCAGCAGCAGTGAGCTTTCCCCCAGCACGTCCCCATCGGGGCTGGTCTCTGTCCTTGTCCCCGAAGTCTGGTCGGTGCCAGCAGCACCTGTGCCATGGGCAGAGGAGTCTGCCTGGGCAGGGACAGGGTCCGTGGGCTGGGGTCCATCCCTCGAGGAACCTGCAGCCAGGTGGTCACTTCCATCAGTCTCTCCTTCACTTCTGGGATGTTCATTTCCAGGGGCTGCAGAAGCAACAGGCACTTGATTCTTCTCTTTGTCTTTCAGAATGGCACTTTTATCTCGGTGCTGTCCAACAGCGAGAGTCATCTCTGTCTGCAGAGCTGACTGGCTGCACACAGAGGGGTCTCTCCTTACGTTTACTCCTTTGAATTTTGACTGATGCTCACAGAAGCCAATGGGGGTATCCATAGGCGTAGTGTTATCTGACACTTGGAACACACAAGGCATTCCACTGAGGAAGTAAGCACACCCATCACAATCCTTACCCAGTTTTAGATCATCTTCATCACTTTCCAATAAAAATTCTAATTTCTTTCTCCAGATTTCATCTTCGTGCACTGTAAGCACATCTGAACATTCAAAGTACTCCAGGTCGTCATCAGAAAAGTCATCACTTACACTTGTTACTTTCTCTGCACAAATCTCCAGAACAGCAGCGGAATTTTCAGAGTCACATTTTCCAAAATCAGTGAGATTACCTAGGCAAGTGTCTGCCTGCTCACCCAGCAGGGAATTCCTGCTTAGAAGTCTGCCCAGCCCAGTCCTTTTACATGCCTGGACATTGGCCAGAGACTGAGGAGATCCACAGTCTTGTGTGTTAAGGCAACAGTTGCCTGTGTGACAAGTGGTTACATCTGTGCGGTGGGAAGGCACCTGTCTGCTGCAGTATTCCTCTGCTCTTCCAGCAGGGACATCAACCACCCCGTTACAATGAAGCAGGTCATCGCTACCCTCTGACAAATCCCTCAGGCAGGAAAAGGTTGCCTGGGATTTAACTATATTCTTAACATCCATCTTGTCTTCTGTGTTAGGCAAGTGTCTTGAGGGATTTCTCAAGTGGAGATAAAACTCCTGCTTTGCTGAGTTTCTCAAGCAGTAAATGAATGATTTTTGAGGAGTCAGAGCCTGATGAAATCAACACAGTCTCACCCTCACAGGGGGAACTCTTGCATTGTGCAAAATGTTTCCCATTTTCCTCATTCTACCCTGAAGACTGCCACGAGTTCATTCAGGACAACAACAAATTCTGTGCAAGTTTTGTTCTTTGTATGTGGCTCTGGGTCAAGAAAAGTCATTCTAGCTCTCAGTGAGGTGCAGATCTTGTTCTGTGCACCTGCAAGTAAAAGAAACACAAAGCTTAAAATGACTTCTGAAATGGCTATAGGCATTTTCTAAAAGGTGGTCACTTGACACATATTTGAAGCACTTTCAAAATAAGAAATCATTATTTAAGACCCAAGATCAGACGTTAAGGCAGTAACCCATGACACTTACTGGCAGCACATTGCAAGTGTCTGGAGTGATCTGTGCTAGGAGAACAAAACCTTGAGCACACCCACACATCCGTGTGGCACCTCGACAGGGGCTCTAGCACACAGCCCTTCCACTTTTCTAAATGCAAACAGGAACCTGCAGACAATGTACATTTCCACACAGACACCACTGCCACAGCCACCTGCTGCTTTGGTGGTCACATTGGCACTGCAGCAGGCTATTCCTTGGATTGGCATCACAGGGACACGATCATAGGGAATTTCTACAAACTCTGTTTGTAGAAATACCCAGATCGACCAGCCTGCTTAGACTTTATAGGGCAATTTCTGTTTAAAGCAATTCTCTTGTGCTCTGGCTTGATATTTGTCATTCCTGTGCTGAAAGAACATGAAATGAGGCAGGCTTGCTTCAATTTCCTGCTCATATCAAGTTTTCCCCTCAAGCGGGTGTGCAGTAGAATGGTGGTGTGGCAATGCTGAATTCACATAAAATCCAAGGGAGATACACCAAAAGGCTTCCACTGGCTGAATCCAAAGAAATGTGGAATAATTTCTCTCTTCCTGTAACAAAGCCCCTGTTTCCCTAGCATTCCCAAATGTTAGGATTTTAGATATTTGAGATGCTTTTGTACACTGCTAGGAACACTCTGGTTCATCAGTCACCTTGGAAAAGGTGTGACATGGTAGCATTGGAAAAGTACTGTAGCAGTTTTGAGTCAATTTGACCTCCTGGAGGATGCCAGACTAAGGGCTCTGAAAAAAAGTGACTACATTTATTCCAGAATTGGTGAAGAGCAGTAGGAAAAGCTTTCTTGCCGTGTGATCCAATGAAGCCATTTAAAGACACCTCTGTTCATTCTCCCTTTCCCTCTCCCTGCTTCTGCTGGAATGATGTTTCCAGCCAGTGTCCCTGCCCTGGCCCGGTCCCTCAGCCCCAGCACGGCCCGCAGAGAGGGCCCAGCTCGGTGCCACAGGAGGGACAGAGCTGGGGCGGGGTGGAGCCTGCAGCTGACACAGCAGCAGCTGCACGGCCGGCGGCACTCTGCCTCTCCCTGAAGAGCACGGAGCAGCCAGAGACCCCTGAGCTCCTTTGGGCAAACCTGCCACCAGCACCTCTTCCACATCACCTGGGTGGTGAAAAGTGAGGAACACAAGTCGTTAACAGGAAGGGCACAACATCAGATGTGTGACAAACAGTTTGAGTCCATGTACAGCAAGGAGCCCAGACAAACAGCACACGGGGCAACCAGAGCTGCCTTTCTGATCACACTGCTTTCCTTTTCAACTCCAAGGAATATATTCAACAGGACAAAACCAGAGCAGTAGGGATTCATCTTTTCCTCATCCATTTTATTACAGTACCATGGAAATACCCTTCAGAGTTCAGCCTCTCCTCATTAGGTAAATATGCATTTGCCTAATGTTTCCTGTTGCATTCTTTTGATTCTCTCATTTTTGCTTTTCGGAAGACCTGATGGCTCTCTCCTCTCTTTTGGAGGTTGCAAATTATTTTAAAAGCAGGTGTCCCCAGCTGAAAAGAGCTCTGGCAACATGTTCTTAATGCAGATTGACTAATGCAGAACCTTTACCAAAGCCATTGTACTAGACAGTTATTGTTGTCTCAGTTTGGCTGTACTCTGACATTGAGGAGAAAAGAGCTGTCAAGATTTCTCCATATGAAGGTTACATTGGGTTTCCATGCACTGTCAGACACAACCACAGAAATGAAACCAAATAACATTCCAGGAGAAAACTGCATGGGTTTCCACCCAAGACAAAGAGATGCTATTCTTTTAAATCTGGGAGGAAAGTAGAAAGTATTAAGATTTTTTAAAAGTCCAATTACTGAATTTAGACAGAAACTGGAAAGAGAACTTCTAGTACAATACGCTCTCAGCTCATCAGGAAAACTTGTGCCAGAGGATGCACAGTGAAACTCCAAAGTGAAGAGGAATGGGACAGACCATGGTAATTTCCCATCAGCTACTGAGCAGTAACCTGACATTAACTCACTTGGGGATAAACGGGGAGCTGAACGCTTGCTGGCAGAAGACATGAGAACATGCCAGGGTGCTGTGGCTGCTCGTCCCAGCTCTCACTCTGAAAACCAACAACGTTCCTTGCTGAATCAGGCCCTGGCTCACACCAGGGGACACCTGAAGCACAGCCCACACCAGGTTTGAGCAGGCCATGGCAGGAACCACGCCTGCTTTGGCTCCCGAATCTTCCGTAAACGGATTTTCCATTTCGTACTGATCAGAACCACGGGGATTTTTATGGTCCCCTTGAGGCAAATGAAACACAAGTTCATGCCCAGCAGGGTCTGCTCCTGCCTGAGCTCAGGGCCTGGGAACTGAGATTAAGGGAGAACAAAACTGGGAACAGCAACCTGACAGCTGTGCTTGGGTGTGATGGAGGAGAAATACTGAGCTGATGGGAGCCTGCAACAGCCAGATTAACCAGGCAGCAAGAGGAGGATGGAGCTGCTTCACCAAAACCCCTTGATGGCAGGAAGTGATCAGGTTTGTGAAAAATAATCCATTTCAAAGAATATTTAACAAAAGAATGGCTGGGAAAACATCAAAATGGCTAAAACAATCACTCAGCATTTCTCTAAGGCATATACATAATAAAACAAATTCAAGTCATTTTCCAGAAGAGATTTTTCATTTAAAATTCATACTTTGTCATAATTCCACACTGGTTGTCAAAAGCCTATTCACTATTCATATTGAAAGTATTGTCTGATATTCCCATTCTCAATATAAAATTTGACTGTTCGATATTATCTTCCTTGAAATGACATCACTCCCAGTTGAACCTTATTTTTGTACATTATTAAATATGTTCAATATTTGATAATTTATTTCAATTGAGATCAAAACAGTTTTGAATTACACTTTAACATGGAAGGAAAAAATTTAAATTATTTTATATTTTGTAGGTAGTTCTGGTGACAAGGCCACTTCTAGTGATTTGAGGGATTATTCCTAATGTCAGAAAAAAATTAACTAATAAAAAATATAAACTTGATTAAACTTTAAAAATGGCCATTAAATTTTCTCTCTTGCATCACATTTTTCCTACTTTATTAAATTAGTACCAAAACGAAGATCCTCCTGTGAAAAATGGCCAGATAATATTGGCTTTTGCATTTAAATATTAGCCTATGCATGCTGTTAGTGATTATAACTATTTAGGAATAGTATCAATTATAACTGGTTTAGCTGCATGTTAATATAATATAATCTATCAGCTACAGTATGCACTGTGCTGCTCATAGAAATAGTGGTGTAATGAATATAACAGCTATGTACCACTTATGGAAATTACAGTGTGATGAATGTACTGTGTTACAGACCTTAGCAAAACATAACATGTGGAAAAAGAGGCTTTTGTGTAACCAAAACCAGTGCAAGGCCATCCACTGACCAACCTGCCCAGTGATAAGATAACCATGACACAAACCAGAGCACTGGAGGACAATCAGAGAATACCGTGTTAAAATTAAGGAGGACATATTAAAATCTTATCAGAGGATGTGAAACAGCAGGATGGAGACACAAAAAGAAATAAAATATATTGACCTGACACCCAGCACGTCGTGCAGATAAGCTGGAGTATGAAGAAGTCAAACAAAGGAGTTCCCAAAACACCAGAAAGTTCAAAAGAGCGTTTGAATAATGCATGAAACACAACAATATGCATGTATCTTATTGATGCAACTGTATAAAGATAACATTGTCTGTATGCCCCCTGCCCCAGCACTGGGAATATTGTCCTTTTTATCCTATTACTGTCACTATCATTATTATTATTATCATTAAACTCTAAAAAACTCTAAGCAGTGATTTCTGGTTTTCACATTCTTTGTAAGCAATTTTATAATCACAGAAATTATTTCTACAAGAAGCTTATGCATTTTAGCAACCCAGAAGTGAATTTGTGCCTTTCTGTGAGGTTCATGTCCTCTAGAGTCAGTGGGAAAATATGCTTTATGACCTCTCTGAAGCATTTTTCTTTTATTTACGATCCATTCACGGAGTAATCTGTGTTTTGTGTGCAGGCCCTGCTCGCCCACAGCCTTTCAGCAGGATTCCCTGCTATCTTTCATCAGCACTCCTGCTCCCTGACCTTGCTGAGCAGCTCCCGTTATCAGTGCAGCCCCAGCTCCGTCCCACGCGCTCCCATGGCACGGTGAGCGCCCGGCCAGTGCCCAGCCTCGATGGAGCCGGGCTGGGACCCCCAAAGTGGGACCCCCACGGCTCCCATCAGAGCGGGCCCTGCCAGGAGCTGCCTCACGCCCACTCGCCGGAGGACAGGGAAGGACAGGCTGAGCGAGCCCCCAGGGGGATATCTCAGCACAACACCGGGAATGGCACTGAGAACGGCACGGGGGCTCACCCGGGGGAACAGCCTTCCATCAGCCAACACTCCGGGCTCTCTGCCCCGCGCTGACAGCAGCTCTGGGACACCTGAACCAGCAGAGAGCTCCAGAAACACCGTGGGCCTCAGGCACACGGAGCATGGCTGCAGGAACTGAACTGCTGCTGGCCACAGCAATCCTGTCAGAAGCCCTTGCCTTAAGACGTCAAGGACTGACTTTCACCCATTGTACACACAAGGAGGCCAGCCCTGACTTTCACCCATTGTACACACAAGGAGGTCAGCCCTGACTTTCACCCATTGTACACACGAGGAGGCCAGCCCTGACTTTCCCCACAGTTGTACACACAAGGAGGTCAGCCCTGACTCTCACCCCATTGTACACACAAGGAGGCCAGCCCTGACTTTCCCCACAGTTGTACACACAAGGAGGCCAGCCCTGACTTTCCCCACAGCTGTACACACAAGGAGGCCAGCCCTGACTTTCCACACAGTTGTACACACAAGGAGGCCAGCCCTGACTTTCACCCATTGTACACACAAGGAGGCCAGCCCTGACTTTCCCCACAGTTGTACACACAAGGAGGCCAGCCCTGACTTTCCCCACAGCTGTACACACAAGGAGGCCAGCCCTGACTTTCCCCACAGTTGTACACACAAGGAGGCCAGCCCTGACTTTCCCCACAGTTGTACACACAAGGAGGCCAGCCCTGACTTTCCCCACAGTTGTACACACAAGGAGGCCAGCCCTCCTCCTTTGTGTGCAGGTGCACCTGAGGAGGATGTGGATGTGAGCCACACACGGTCTGCTCACCTGAGCTTTGAACACTTCTCCAGCACACAGATCCTGTTTAGAGAGTCAGTGCTTGTGTGCTTTGCTGTTTTTAATCTGAGCTTTGTGGTCTGAGACAATTTCCCAGCTGCCAGCTGAGCTTCCTACTACGGCCTCCACTCCACAGGCTGAACTTTGGAATCTGCAGTTATCCTTTTGCAACAGAATTATATCCCATCCTACCCTAGCCCATCCCATCCCACCCTACCTACTACTGTTCTTAGAAAAGCTCTTTCTCCACCTCCCTGAGCATCCATTATACATTCCCATACATCCCTTTAAGAGATGTTTTACTGGCAGGTAGCTAAACCACAAAAAAATATAATATATTTGGTCAATATAATAAGACTTCATGTAAGATGAACATGAAATATTTCCAACAGGTATAATTGCATCCAATCACCATTCCTACCCTGCCAACTGTTTTGTATCTGGGAACATACATATTTTTTTACTCCTCATGCAGGGCACTTCTCAACAGAGATCTTTTGAAATGTTACATTTTTCTTTTTCCAAAGTAAAACAAAACATAAGACTTTTCAGTTATACAATTAACACAGACAGTACACACCGATTTGTATTTCTTAAATGAGGTATTATATGCTCTGTATGGAAATACATACAATATACTTATGGTCTGGAACATATAACTTTCTCTTTCCAGAAAGGTTGCCATGAATGTTTTGCTATGTTTAAATGCTTTTCCTGATGTTCTCTGTTTAAACTTTTCTTTTAACAGAAATCAAAAATTTCAAAAGTTTTTGGTTCAAAGTTTCATCAACACTGACATTGGGAATCTTTTAAGCTCAGTGCATCTGTAAGTACGAATGGAATCTAGTTCCACATGAAATTTCTGATCCACCATTCCTGGTCTATACGAGCTTTCCAACTTGGAACACCATAAAAACATTTTCCAAATGTGTAGTGATCATGGTTGCATTCTGAAACTGTTACCTTGTAAAAGTTACAACCTCCGAAAGAACAGAACCCAGAATTGCAGATTCACTGTAACTTTGTGAACTCTACTCACCCCCGGGCTATAGTAAGGATTTGAAAAGCACTGAGCCTACTACAGAGTGTAACATTTGATGGGGTAGTAAAGCACGGAGCCTACTACAGAGTGTAACATTTGATGGGGTAGTAAAGCACGGAGCCTACTACAGAGTGTAACATTTGATGGGGTAGCAATGACAACCATGGGTGCACAGATTTACAATGATGCATTTTCTGCTTGTTTCGTCACCTCCCAGGATTCTGCCTGGTTCAGTTCTGTCTCAAGTACAAATAACCACATGATTCTTTTCCAAGTCCTTTGAGATACCACAACCAAATGGTGCACCTCGAGCAGCACACCTGTCAAAGAGTGCACAGTGTCAGAAACCAAACTACAGAAACGCTGTATTATTGAAACCAGTTATCACACTCTTTGTTGGATTAACAAGGTCTAGGTAAGAAAAACATCAGTGAAGTTGTGGCTGTTCAAAAAGCAGATGTCTGGAAAATATGTCCTTGCCAAAAATTCTGTTCTGATACATTGCAGTTCTTCAGCTGCCAATATCCAAGGCTTTTTGACAACATTTTGATTGGTGCAGTACCCACTGTAAACAGCCCCGCACTATAAAAACACCTCAGCCATAATTCATCAGCTAAGCAGAATAATAAATGACTGGCTCTGCACATGTCAAACAAACACCTTAATATAGAGTAATTAAAATAAGCAATCACAGCACAACTCTTAACACTGATCTGTCTTAATCTATTTTTAACATCTGTCAAGCATCTGACCCTGTCAGACTGAGCAATTCATGAAGCCTGGGAATCGTCTATTACCACCAAGTGACCAGACCTTTTTCTCAGGAATGGAGGAACTTCTTATCTAATGAGTATTAGACCATGCAATAAACATTTAGAAATAATAGATTTGTTTTTCAGGATACCTAGTATCACTTACACACTCTTTAGAGAAGGAAGCTTGCTTTTGTACAATTTTTGCAACTTTGTCTTAATGAGGCTTGGTGGAAATAGTAGCAGAGTGTAGTTTCAGAAACAGTGAGCAGAATTATAAATGCAACACATTTAGAAAAACCCAAATCTATCAGGATAAACAAAAATGGCTCTTCTTTAGCAGCAGGAAATAACAAATCCCATTTCCTGGTCAATAGCAGTATAAATCACTATATCCACGTAGTGTGCCAATCACTGTATCCTTGTAGTGCATTGATAATAAAACTAACTTGCTCTTCTTCCTATATTAGACTTTTATGATTCACATTCTATTTGCCCACAGGAGAAAAAAAGCAGAAAAATAATTTTCAAAGTCCAAACACCCCGACCCCTCGCTTACCGTCGAGCTCTTGGTGGATGTTCTGGGATAGGCTGGACCTGGGCTGGGCTTCCCCGCTGGAGACAAAGGGGCTGAATTCGCGCGTGTTGTTTGGAGCTGCAAGCCCGCCCGACGCTTTGCTGGTGTTTGGAGTGTGACCTCGGGATCGGGAGTGTGATCACTGAACAGTTTGACTTTTAAGAGAGACGATTTCATTACATGCAGCAGATGGCCCTTCCTGGGAAAACCTCTGCCAGACAGGGAGTTGGCAGTGAGGAGAGGGCACATCCTACTTCCATAGAAGTCCATAGGAATTTCCTAATGGCCTTGAGACAGAGGAAGTGTTGGCCTTAGCTTTTCATAACAAAGCACAGCCTTGTTTTTTTAAGCGTGTGCCTAACTGCTCTCCTAGGCACATTGGGAATTTCTTACTTGGTGGAAGTTAAGCACAAGAAAGTTCTGCTGAGCATGAGAAAATCTACCTAACAAGCAGGCGGAGGAAATCAAAGGTGGACAGTGAACTTTTCATAATCTCTACACAGAAATTCACCTAATGATTCTCATCCCTCAAAGGCAAATAAGGAAATCCTGAACTAAGAAAGTATTTCCACTCTTGGTACCCAAGGAGACAAGTCTCACACAGGGCAAACTGGAATGAATTGCACAAACTGCCCTAAGCTCAAGGGACCTGAAAGAGGCTGAAAAGCAACTTTTGTGCCAAGTTTTTTTCTTAAGCATTTTGAAGGACGTGCAGCTAAAACTGGTTACAAGATACTACTGTGCTAAATATTTCTTGCTCCCAGTGTTATCTATACAGATAGCAAACAGGTCTTCAGCAGTAAAAACAGTTCTGAAGTACTGAAATACTACAGTACAGAGGAGCTTCGTACAAGAAACATCAAGGAGATACGAAGCTCTAGCAATATGCAACCCTTGTAATGTAATGGTAATAGAACCTTTGTACTATAATGACAACAGAGAGGTGAGAATTCGCCTCAGATCATCTGTGCATTTGCAGTGATGACCATCACTCACGGGAACATCTCCTTGGGAGGCTCTTCCCGAGCAGCCCCTCTTCTCCCCCGCCAAGGACGCAAGGTGCCTTACACTGCGGGTTTCAACAGTGGCAGCAGGCTGGGGAAAGCTGTGACAATGAGGAGAGTCCATAGTGGTGCTGGTTGCAGTTGGATAAAGCTGTTTCTCCTCAAAGCGAGACCCTTGCCCGCAGTGTCCTGTGGGCTTTGTCTGGTTTATGGCCCAGGCCCGGCTCTAAAGCCACGTTCGACCTTCTCAGCACCAGCTGGGGACCCTGCAGGAGGTCTTGCCCTCGAAGTCTCGTACTCGACACTCACATCTCAACATGGGTACAACCGCACCCCGTCTGTTCCCTCTCGGTGTCCGACCGGACGTACCCGGGGCGCGGTGCCCCCTTCAGGGCCGGGTCCCCTCAGGGCGCGGTGCCTCCCTCAGGGCCGGGCCCCCTCAGGGCGCAGTAACCCCCTCAGGGCCGGGCCCCCTCAGGGCGCGGTGACCCCCATCAGGGCCGGGCCCCCTCAGGGCGCGGTAACCCCCTCAGGGCGCAGTAACCCCCTCAGGGCCGGGCCCCCTCAGGGCGCGGTAACCCCCTCAGGGCGCAGTAACCCCCTCAGGGCCGGGCCCCCTCAGGGCGCGGTAACCCCCTCAGGGCGCAGTAACCCCCTCAGGGCCGGGCCCCCTCAGGGCGCGGTAACCCCCTCAGGGCCGGGCCCCCTCAGGGCGCGGTACCCCCCTCAGGGCGCAGTGCCCGTGCTCCCCTCAGCCGGAGCCCGCTCACCGCCCTGTCCCGCGCTGCCCGCACTCCCCACGCGGCGCTTCCTTCCGGGCGGCAGCACCGCCCCGGCGAGCCGCCATGGAGCGCGGCGCGGCGGGGCCGCTGCCCCTGAGCCGCCTGGCCGGGCCGCTGCTCCGCAGGCTCAGCGAGCTGCTGGACCGCGCGGCGCCCGGCAAGGGCTGGCGGGAGCTGGCGCAGCGCGCGGGGAGCCGCGGCACGGTGCGGCTGAGGTGAGCGCGGGCGGCGGCGGCGGGGCGCGGGCGCGGGGCGCGTTTATCTCTCTCATCCCCTAAAACACTGAAAGTCCGCTTGGTAAGTGAAGGTATCACCACATGCTGAAGGTATCTCGCCCCCAGGTTTGCGTGGCGCTGTGATTTACGGAAGGAAACGTTGATGAATCTTTTTAGTGGAGATACGTAACCTTGTATTCTCTTTAGTTAGCTGTCATTATTTGTGTTGATTGAATCGGCTGTGATTGAAAGTGCGTGATGACAACGACACCAAAGTTGAATCTATAAAGTTCAGACACAGTTAACTGCACTGCACAGTCGGTGTGTTAGGCTGAGCTCCAGCAGTCACTTGTTTACAACAACTTTAAAATCAGTTTCCTGTACTTTGAAGTTAAGAGTCTGACTCACTCTCTACGGCTTCTGAATTAGGCTTATGGAAATAAAAGGTGCTGTACTACTTTTTCTGCTGACACCTTAAAAGTGAAAAAGAGAAGGTTTCTTAATACATTTGCTGAGCATTGTGAGGTATATGCATCTCTTTTACCATGCAGCTCACTAATACCAGTTTCTGTCTGTGGAGGTGTCTCTGAATAACCTCTGAACTCCTGAAACTTGAAGGAAATGCTGCAAATATGTCCAAATCAGCTAGGAATTTCCCATCTCTATTTTTAAAAACCTTTTTTTTTTATCTAGAAGTGATTGTTTACCCAGGTCCTTTCTGAGAAAAAGGTATTGAGAAGGTGTGTGCCATGTCTTTCTCCCATTATTCCACAGCCCTCTGGACTTGGAGCAGTGCTCCCTGCAGGTGCTGGAGCCCGAAGGCAGTCCCAGCTGGAGCCTCCTGAAGCTGCTGGGGGACCGGGGCTGCACTGTGGTGGAGCTGGCCGAGTCCCTGCAGGCCCTGGAGCACACAGAGGCTCTCCGGTGTCTCAGCCCTCCAGGTCAGCTCTGGGCTGTGCTTTCACTGCAGCCCTGGATTTTAGACTGCCAACACTCAAGGCTGTAGCCCTCGAGAGTAACCAAAAACATCTTTAGTGCTTGGATTCTGGTAGCTGGAATCCTGATGATTACCGAGGTTATTTGCTGGTCTGATTCTGAGGTTAAATGTGAGCCAAGCCTTCATGCAGTGTTGTTGCAGACTTGGACTTGGCTGGGTGCTGTCATTCACTTTGCTGACTGGGCTTTGGTCTCCAGTGGATTTGGTTTTGGGACCGTCCTGCAGCAAGATGTGGAATGGTTTAGGTTGAGAAAATAACTGCACCATATCGTAGTGGTGTCAGAGTTGCTCTCCTGGCAGTTCAGCTTTGAAGTAGAAAATCTGACCTTGCAGAAAACCCCAGCCCTGTGTTCTGCAGGACTCAGAGGCATAAAGCTGAAACCAAAGATTCAGCTCATAAGAGTGCATAGGGAATAGCAGGAAAATTGGACTCTGTTGGACTTCAGCTCTGACTGCTTTGATTCCCTCAGGCTGGGCCTTAATTTGAACAGCTCAAAGAAATTGTTGGGAGTGAGCAAACATTTAAAACTGAGAATATCTGTCCAAAAAGGGATCTGTGATACCATGAGACATATTAGTTTCTTTAAAATTAAAATACATGAATTATATACTTTAAATCTTTTATGAGCTCCATCGAGTACTGATCAATTTGAGCATGGATTTTGTGTAGTGGAAGACAATTTTGAATGTCCTAAAGTAATATAACTAACTGGAACTGTGTGTATACACAGTACAAACAAATTATGTTCAAGTATATTTATAATGGCAGAAATGTTCTGTGCTCCAAGGGCAATTTAAATGCAAATATAAATTATGGACTTGTATTTCTTCATAACTTTCCTACGTGTAAATTCTGTCTTGAAGGCGTAAAGATCGTTGTACAGCCAGACTCTCAGGCAGTGCTCTCTGGTCAGGTTGTCAAGTTGTGCTGCTGGGCAGCAGGACACCCGTTTGTGCAGTACCAGTGGTTCAAGCAGGAAAGAGAGGTAAGAGTTCATAGAGAAGGCAGTGTTGTTAAATAGTGAAAATAAAACATAATGATTTTGGATTGTCCTTTTTTTAACACTCTTATTCACAATGAGAGAGGATTGCTGTATATACTGATAAAACTCATAAAGTTTAAGAAATGCTGGATGGTCTTACAAACATGCTAAAACAAAACCATGATTCCTTGTGCTCACACCACTTCATTCCTGGGGGCTGTGACTGTGGAATAGGCAGAAAGGAAGCTGTAAGTTCAGTTGTCTCAGCCTACCAGTAAGTTTCGAGTAAGTGAAGGAGTTGAGGATGGTGTCAAGGACTTGGAAATAAATATTATAATGCTTGATCCTGGTTAAGATTACACCAATTGAAATGGAAGGATTTTTGGTTCACCGGTGATGCAGGTTCCCCACGGGAATTCTCCAGAGCTGGTTTTGAGTCCAGTGAGTGTGAAGGATTCTGGCTTTTACATCTGCCGGGTGAACAGTGAATCTTCTTTCCTGTTCAGCCGCTGGGCGCGCCTGGAGGTTTGTGAGCCTCAGGACCCTCACGGTGAGTGGCACAAACACCTTCTGAAATGCCTTCCTGCTTCCTCAGGGCACTTGGGTCCCTGTTGCTGTGCTTAGGTTGTCTCACACTTCCTTTTCTTGTTTCTTCCTTTGCCTTTTTTAAGGGCTCTTAACAGGTTTGCCTGAAAACAAGTTGTGCATTTGTAATCAGCCTCAGCCACAAAACCTGACAGTGGGGGATGCTTTGGTACTAGAATGTGGAGCTGTTGGAAACCCAATTCCTCATTACCAGTGGTTCAGAAATGGATTTCCTTTGGCAAATGGGAGCAAAAATGTCTACACAGTAAGTTACTGCAATGGGTCACACTTGGGAGCTAATGTTAACCACTTTGAGCTTACCACAGAAAGTTCCCTTGAAGAAAACAATTTCTCCAGAACCTTGGTAACTTCTGATGAAGTGCTCACTTGGAAGTGCTGCTTTTAATTTTTTAACTCTTTTTTGCCTGTGAGGCTTAGATGCAAGGCTTAAATACTTGCTGCAGGTATTTTTGGAGGTCTTTGGGGATGATTGTGGTGATGCTTGCATAGGTAACATACGTGGATGTGGGACATCAAGGAACATACTGGTGTCATGTATTCAATGACCAGGAGGGCGAAGACAGCAAGAAAGTAGAAGTCATTATAGGTAAGGAGTTCTTCTCTTTCATACAGGTCAGCTCCTTTGTCCATTTTTTCCACATCACTAAAATTTATTTTTGAAGCTTTCAGTACTAAGACAAGCACATGCCTTCTATATTTTTAGTTTATCCATTTGTTAAAACACCTGTGCTTGCATCCAGCTAATGGCATTTTAGAGTTTTGGGGTGTTATGGTAACCAGCACAGAATTGCTGTTCCTTTTTGGCCCTGCCAGCATGTATGTGGCTTGTTAGCAGACTGCTAGCTGATTTCTGCTTTCTGACAACTAAAAACCACTTTAACCCTTGCTGGGGATATGAACTCTGTTACTTGGAGTCCTTCAGCAATCAGGAGAGGTGAGATTGTTCGTTTCAAGTAGAATGAATGAATTTCAGTGCCTGTGTATTTGCAGTGAACTGAAGAGGATTTCCTCACCTAAGAAATCCCTAGTGTAGTACTCCTGAGTTTCAGGAATCATTGCTGTACAGTGTTATGGCCAATGCAAATTTACACTGCTGTGACTGAGCCACATTGCACAGCAGCTTGACAGTGCCCTTTGTCTTCCACTTTGTGTGTTAACTCTCATAACTGAGAGCTCATCTTCCAATTTTTTCCCCTCCTTAAAACACAAGGAAGGAAAGCTGTGGCAGTGGAGTGCACAGAAGGTAATGTAAACCTCTAATTGTAGTTTTAAAAATTGGTGATGGGAGTGACAGGTTGTTGAGTGTGTTGCTGAAAGGCATGTGTGGGTTTTCAGGCAAACCTGGGTTTAAAACACTGATGGATGATGCAGCAGTCCTTCTGCATGTGCTTCTCTCTTCTTTGCCTGGACACCATGATCTAGATGGCACAGGAGAGAAAACAGGCTGCTTCCTTCTTTTGTGGTATCTGGGGCTCAGGAGGCAACATCCTAGCAAGAAAATCTGGAGATATTCAGGAACCTGGGTGATCTTAGAGAGCTGGCTAGAGCTGGTTCCAATGCCAGCTCCATGTCTGCAGAAGTGTTTCTGGCAAGTTCCTTAGGAGGATTTCTGTTCTCCTCTGCATTGTTGCAACAGGGAGAGGTGTATTGTGACCCAAAGGTTGGTACCATCCCTCCCTGGACTGCTGAGCACCTCAGAGTCTGCAGTATCTGCAGCACAGGGCATTGGTGCAATGCTGTGAGGCTGCTCCCAGAGAGCACTGCTGCTGCAGAGATGTTCATTTTCTTTTCCCTGCTTTCCAGTGTCCAGAATTAAGAGGTGAAACCCCTGGTAGTTTAGGATGTTTGAACATTGTGTCTGAAGTCTTTCTGAATACACATGGCTTCCCAAAATCAGATTTTTTGCTCAGGATGTTGCTTTTTCAGCAGCCCTTCAAACATCTGTTCCTCTGTGGGATGATTCTGATACCTTGTTCCTTTTTTCCTCAACCTACTTGCATGCCTGTGGGATTGAGGTGTCCTAACTGTCCCCCACTTTGTTTTTACCTTTACTGTACTGCAATGCTGTGTCTAGCACAGCTTAGTGTATTGCTGGAGGATTTTCTCTTCTCTTCTCTGTGTGGAATAAACACAAAAGGTTTGATTTGCACAAATGCAAAGTCAAAAGTATTTTAGAAATGTAGTTTGTTTTCTGTGTTCAGCTGTGTTTAATAATGGCATGGCACTTATGTTTTACTAATAAAATGGGGTTTTTACTTCTTGTTTAAACTATTATTTCATTGGTGTTTTCCTTCACAGAAGATTTAAGTGATCTTCAGGAATCAGGTAAGTGATAAGTTTTGAAAAACTTTAACTTGGCATCTTCATTTTATGTTCCACTGAAGGCTTGCTGGGTTGCAGTATGAACTTTACAGTATTTGGATGTACCTGTAACTGAGAATTGAATAGGAGCTGGTATCACCTTAAGAGCAGCACAGCTTTCTAGTTCCAAGAGATTGAATTGAAGCATGTAGAGAATCATAGGGGTGCTGTTTGTGAAATAGCCCAAGGCTGCACATATACATACACGGATACAAAGGGAATTGTCTTTCTCAGCTGGGGTTTCTTAGGACTCTCAGTTTTAGCACATTGCTGCTTTCTCAGATAATTAAAGTGAAAAAGATCTGAGGTGTCTGGCTATTCCTCATGTTGAGTGGCATATTTCTTCCAGTCATGCTGGAGTCAGCCAGTGTGATTTGAAGCCTGTTAGGTGGTTAGTGTAGAAGTGTAGCTGCAGAGGGGATTATCCCTGATACAGTTTTCCCAAAGCCTCAGCTCCCAAAGATGGTTTCCTGGGTTAGATATCAAATATGTTTATGTTTGCCCAGCCTCAGTTTCAACCACTGAAGGGCTTCTCTGTCTTGGTATCCAGGTGAGCCACTTAGGCACACTCCTCACTGTTTCTCTTGGCACAGCACTGGCTTTGCCACCCCTCTGTGAAGTACAGAATAAAATAATTTTCACATTCAGATGGGAATCCCTGCTAAGCATCTCCCACCTTGCATGTTGCATTTTGTTTGGAGAGGATGAACTGGTCAGATGTCACTGAAAATGCCAATGTGCAGTTTGTGAGATTCAGCATCTATTCTTTCTTAATCTATAGAATTAGCTATTCACATCCTGTCAGGATTGCTTGCTGGAAGAGGGTGAAGGAAATAATCTAAACAGAAGCAACAATACCAACAAAACACCCCCAAACCTCACCAAAAACAAAGAGGGCTTTTTCTTGCCTTAAGCTAGCAAAGTGTTAGAGAAAGCAGTGCTAACAGACTGTGGCTGTGGGGAAGATGCAGTTCATTTTCTGTAGTCACTGACACACTGCTCTTCCCTTCTATTTCAAACAGACCCACAAGAAGAATCAAGTCACAGACCTGTGGGTAAGTAGTTTTGTACTGAAATGACTGTCTGCATTTGACATGTAGGATGCAGATTTTCTGCTCCTGAGTATTGCTGCTACTGACACTGCCAGTGCAAGACCCATGGGGCAAACAGAGAGCTCCAGGGAGGGAGATCTGTGGATATTTGTGTAGTCCTTTTAGAATGCTTGCTTGCCCTTTCAGGAGTAAACTGTGCCAAGGGCACCCGTGTTTTTTGTGCCCCTGTGAAGCGTTTGCAGCTTCTCATAGGGGCTGTTTCAGTTTGCTGCTTCAGATTCCTGTGGCAGGCCTCAGCCAGTGTGTTCCTGCATTCCTTGGAACCCTTGGAGCCAGTGCTGCTGGGAAGCACTGCCATCCTGTCTGCCAAGGAAATGCTGTCCTTGCAGCTCTCCCTGTTCTGTCCTGTGGGTGCTCTGATGCTGAGCTGAAGCTCATACAGAGATGGATAACACATGTCATATGAAGAATAGCTGCTGGGTTTTTAAATCACATTCTTAGATGTGCACTGTAGATTGAGCAGTCGCGCATGGTGTCCTGTTGATACTTCACCAGATGGAAAGGCTGCTGGCCTCTGTCAGGATTTTATGGCTCTTTCAGGTTCATTAGTGTGAGGGGGAGTGTAAGTGTTCCCCTCTCATGCAGGTGAGTTCTTTCCTTCAGGCTGAAAAGCGAGTCGAGCTGTGTTGTTGATGTGGGATGACTTTTGTAAAATCAGATAAAATATTGTGCCTGAAGTGAGATTGATACCCTTTTCACTTTGGAAAATGTAAATTTAAAGGTGTTTAATCCATAGAATATATAAATGTGACCTGTTTTTTTTCCTTTGTGTGTCTTGGCAGCCACAGACAAGGTGGCTCTGTTAATAGGAAACATGAGCTACTGGAATCATCCCCAGCTCAAGGCTCCAATGGTAGATGTCTATGAATTGACCAGTTTGCTAAGGCAGCTGGATTTCAAAGTTGTGTCTTTGCTGGATCTTACCGAGTCTGAGATGCGAAATGCAGTCGATGAATTTTTACTTCTCCTGGACGAAGGAGTTTATGGTGAGGACACATAAATCCCTTCTGCAGCAGGTCCATTTTGTATGTATCAAGTGGCAAACATCTGGTATTTGCCTCAGCTAAACAACCTTCAGGGTAAATATTATGTATGTAGAACAGGAAGAATAAGTTAAAGGCACCCACCAGCATATCCTCTGACTTTGCTTAAAATGCTGTTGTTTCTTTACATTTACAACAGATCAGATGTTTGAACTTCATTCTTTAACCACACCTAAAACTGCAGTGCAGGCTTTTATTTTGTTTGATAGTACTTGCTTGCTTAGATTTGATTTTGGGGCACAAAACACAAGACAGAAGTGGGGGACAGCATGATGGAATTGATGTATGGAGCAAAAGCCTTGCATGGAAAAAGCCAAGAGTGTAAGAAAAGTTCTTACGTTTTCTGCTGACTGCCATTATTTTGTCATTTTTCTAAGATTGTATTGTCTAAGATTGTATAGAAAACTCCTGAAATTATTTAGGACAGAGAGCAGAATGTTTTCCCAGGTCCCTATTTATTGGATTGCAGAGTTCCTGTAGTAAAAATCCGTTTGAGAAAACATTATCTGATCTCTTTTTGGAACACAAGGTCAGCTTATTTCTTAGCATGACTTTTTTACGGATGTGTTACCTGATGCTCTCTCTGTGCAGAACTGCCTGCTCTGACATTTGGGCATTTATATCTGAGCCAAAACCTGCCTGACATGAAGCCTCAGTCTGGCAGGAACATGAGGCTTTTGAGAGCAGTTTGCTTTTTTTATTCCCTGGGAAATAGATGGCCTTATCTATTTGGGTGAGCTTTGAGATTTTTGCACCTTCTCAATTTTTCTCCCAAATTGTGGACTTGAATGTAGCAAATAAAGTACTGAAAGGCTTTAGTTAATTTCTCAGCAGCACCATATGAAAGCTCTTACATGGCATATTTTTGCAGTTGTACTTTTCCAGCCAGTTGATACAAAAGGTAAGCAGAACAGTTTTCAGTGGTGTTTGGCAATAACTACTTCTGTTTAAAGGATTACTTTGTTTTTTCTGCATAGTGGCTGTGAATGGCTTAGAGCCTATAAAAGATGCTGTCAGTGCACAAATAGGTAACAATTTATTGCCTTTTCTAGTGGGCATAGCTTCAAATAGAAGAGGCATAATGCCTACTGCTGTTTCGTCCCTGCTGATATAAACCTGATGCTTCCTAGGTTGTGTAATTCTGGCCTGCTGCCAGGAAAGTGGCATTTCAGATGCTGGTCCTTAAGAGCAGGAGTAGTAAACAAAGTGATGATGACTGTCTCCTCTGCTGTCTTAGTCTGTGCTGTTCTAAATGTAGGTTGCAATTAACATTGTCTTCCACACAGGGTAAAGGCACAGACCCATGTGTTTGAAAGGCTAAAAATATTTAGGCTGCTTTCTTTTTAAATGAGAGGGACTGAGAGAGGGAGGGAGGGAGGACAAGAT
The DNA here is from genome assembly GCA_009764595.1 of Geothlypis trichas. Lineage (NCBI taxonomy): Eukaryota > Metazoa > Chordata > Aves > Passeriformes > Parulidae > Geothlypis > Geothlypis trichas. Next base: position 124,403 of record CM019933.1, on the reverse strand, counting down.
ATCAGTTAAATGCTGACGTCTCTGAGGAACTTGAGCCTACTTAAAATTGTTGTGTGTGTCTCTGTTGAGGCCCTCCAAATATGTTTACTCCACTTACCCCAGGTATGTGCAGATTTATTTCTGATCTTGAGCTCAGCCTATTAACTGTTGCAGGTACTTGGTGCATAGCACAGTCATCTGCCAAGGATAGAAAAGGAATGGAGTCAGTCAGTCCAATTACTTATAGAATATATGCCCAGATACATAGAATCTTAAATATAACCCTGATTTAAGTCCAGATCCGAGCTCTGGAAATCACATGAAGACTTTCTTTTTAGCCTACGGCCTAGACACAAGGTTATGCAGTTGCACTTTAGACCATTTTTAGGTCTCTTGAAGCTCGCCAGGCTCAGGTAGCCCTCATATTTTCATTTCTTGTAGCTGTGTGTACTGAAAAGGTGAAAACATCTAGCATGCCCACCTCCATGAGCTAGTATGTTAGGGTGAGGCTTATTTTGGGTTTTATCTGAATCTGCCAGTGTTGTAGTGACTTAAATTTTTCAGCAAATGTTAGTAAGAATGACAACATAAGAATATGGTATCTCCAGCCAGCAGAAATTGTCAGATTTCTGTTGACTTTTATTCAGCTGAGCACTATAATTGCAGATCTTACCCACAGACTGCTTTGACTAGGTAAATAAAATTCTTTTTAGAAGGTGGAATGTGCATCATTAAGGAAAACCAGCACTGGGAATAGGCAATAGGAAAATTCAATTAAATCATACAAGCCTCTGGTAACTGCATTTTGTGGCAGTAGAGATTACTGATTCTAAGACCATCTAATCTTCATGCAAATTTAAATTACTTTAATATTGGACATTTTTATTCATATAAAGAATATCTAAGTCCTAGCTTGCAATTCCCTTTCTCAGGGTTGAGAAAAACTTTCTTGTTTTATTGAAGATTCTAAATCTTAAAATGTTATTGACTGTTGTGCAGTGACACATGAGGGACATGATGGCAGGATAATAATTTCTGGGTAGATAAGCATGCAAAGAGTTTGTTTAGTAGACCCAGAAGAGTCATGAGTCTGTGACTAGGAGATACAGCTGCAATCAACTGAACATGAGCTGTTGGTAGTCGGTAATGGGGATGTGCTCTGGAGTCCTACCAAACTCCTCAGCATTTTTTTTTTCTGTCTATAAGCTGCAGACTTAGTGCTGCTCAGAGCTTTGTAATTGCACATGTGGAGATGTTTTATGGTTGGCACATTTCCTTGCTCCTGTCTGTGCATTACACATAACACATAACAGGCTGTCTCTGTTAGAGGCCATAGCTATTGGAGCATTTTAAGAGTATTTGACTTGCTGTGTTTATGCAAATGTCTAACTGATTCTATTGTGTGCGTGATTTTTGTGCTTCTTCTAATTTGTTGTGTTTGTGCATTGTGGAGTTGATGTAATTGTGGCTGGGAGTGGGCTCGGTGGCCTGCCTGGCCCACGGTCAGCGCTGTGCGTGACGGTTCTGACCCATTTTGGAGTGGACAGAAGTCTCTGATGCCCCGCTCACTGTCACATCTGTTTTGAACTCAGGTTTGCTGTACTATGCTGGCCATGGCTACGAAAACTATGGGAACAGTTTCATGGTTCCTGTGGATGCCCCGAGCCCCTATCGCTCAGCAAACTGCCTGTGCGTGCAGAACATCCTGCGGCGGATGCAGGACAAGCGGACGGGACTCAACGTGTTCCTGCTGGACATGTGCCGCAAAAGGTGAGTCCTGCACCTGGGACTCAACGTGTTCCTGCTGGACATGTGCCGCAAAAGGTGAGTCCTGCACCTGGGACTCAACGTGTTCCTGCTGGACATGTGCCGCAAAAGGTGAGTCCTGCACCTGGGACTCAACGTGTTCTGCTGGACATGTGCCACAAAAGGTGAGTCCTGCACCTGGGACTCAACGTGTTCTGCTGGACATGTGCCACAAAAGGTGAGTCCTGACCCTGGGACACGTGTTCTGCTGGACATGTGCCGCAAAAGGTGAGTCCTGACCCTGGGACACGTGTTCTGCTGGACATGTGCCGCAAAAGGTGAGTCCTGACCCCGGGACTCAACGTGTTCCTGCTGGACATGTGCCACAAAAGGTGAGTCCTGCACCTGGGACTCAACGTGTTCCTGCTGGACATGTGCCACAAAAGGTGAGTCCTGCGCCCGGGAGCTGGGCTGCCCCGGCTCTGGGCTCTTCACAGGGAGCTGGGCCCCCTGCACCTGACAAGTCTTTAGGCTGAAAATTCACTGTACTGCCACGTCCATGGCTCTGAGGATTCACAGCCTGCACCCGAGTGCTTTTAGCATCAGTAGGATTCACCCAGAGACTTCTGCCCATGGCCTTGGATAGAGATGTGAACCTGGTGGTTAGAGTTTGTCCCCATGGGTACATACCTGCCTCCTGATTTCAATGACATTTATTTCTTTTCTGCTGCTGTTTTTTAGACATTATAAACAGACTGATCAGATAAAAGTAAAATTTGGCATCTTAAAGGACAGGACCCTTTCCCCTGGGATCATTTTCCATCTTCTTCATTACAGGGAGGAAGGAATACTCTGCCATCAAAGGCCATGTTAATGTAGCAGAAGGGCTCAAGTGAAATGCTTGTTTTAGAATTCCTGAGAGCCATGGATTTTGCTTCTATACTGAGGATGTTGTATCGTTATTTAGAGGTTAAAAACCAACTGATTTATGGGATTTTTCTACACAAAGTACTGTGTTCTTTCCATGTTGAGAAACTACTACGATCAATTAAACTTGCACTTGAAATCAGCTCTTCAGTCAGCACTTCTGGCAATTGGTCTCTGAGGAATGTCTCATAACAGAAAGTTGCTGGCACTTCAGTATCTGTGGAGCCTCCAGTCTTCTTTGCTAATGAAATGCCCATGACCCAGTTCAGCTTCACAATCTGCTGTCCAAATAGAAAATCCATCTACATAAGCCTTGTACTAACAGCGCCATGTTTGGCAGGGAAAAGTTTTAAAAAACATGTCATTTTTGAAATAACCTAAAATGGGTGGATATCAGAACTGTGTTTTGCAGAGATTGCAGCCAAACTCTACTGGTTACTACAGCCTGCCCTTCTCTGGGTGATGCCTGGTGCCTCTGTCTTTACACTGCCCTCAGGCAGTGTTGATGGTGCTGACTTTTGTATTTGAGCAGTCAGGATCCATTACAGACTTGGAGGAGTGAAATGAATTACTGGTTCTGAACTCTCTCTGTGTTGTGTTTTGATTTTGTTGCCATTACGAGTTCTCAAATGACTATTTTACTTTCTTGTGTTTCCATTTATTACAGAAATGAATATGATGACATGATTCTTATCTTGGATGCTCTGAAGGTTACAGCCAACATTGTTTTTGGATATGCAACGTAAGGAAGTTATTCTTCTGTGCCACAGAAATGACTGAGATTGTATAGCTGATCTTGTTCAGAATTGTGCCGTGGGCCAGTAACCTTGGTCACTTTTCAAGTGCAAAAACTACTGAATAGAAGTAGTCAGGAGCTTTACTAAAATTGTCAATAAGAAATTGAAGCTCCTCATATGAGCAGTTTGATGAACAGGTCTAGTCTGTGATGTCATATTTAAGAGAAACTTCCATCAGCTGCTTGCAAGGGAACATGAAGAGCAGGTTGGCCTTGGACACAACCTGGTTTTCAAATTGTAGGGTTTCTTCCCCCATTCCCAGTATAAATTTACTCTTAATCCTGCAGGTTTTTCAGTGTTTTTTCTTGACTGATGCTGATGATCTCACAGGTGCCAAGGAGCAGAAGCTTATGAAATTCAGCAGCTGGGGCTGGCCAATGGAATCTTCATGAAGTTCCTGAAGGAGCGTTTGTTAGAAGACAAGAAGGTCACTGTTCTGCTTGATGAGGTTGCAGAAGGTGAACTCCAGCTTACTGCACTAACAGTCTCCTCAGTCTGCATTACTGAAAACAACTTTGCTTCTGTGTCTTTCCTCTCATGGTGAATGTGTTACATGAATTAAATCTTTCTTGTTGTGCTTTGTTCAGATAGCAGGTTCTACGGGGCAGCATATGAACAACATTCCTGATGCTCAGCTTCTTTAATAGTGTTCAGTTTTATACTTTCCTCTTCAGTGAACCTTATTTGTTCTGAGTATCTTTCTGCATGGAGCTTTGAATTGTCCATCCACAAAACTGCTCTTCTGTCTGTGGTGCCAGCTGCTTGTGGTAGTCCAGTCGTTTGCATGTTCATTTCAACAATTAACATAATCCTACTTGCCTCAGGGTGCTATAGCAATGAACATGATTTGTTCTCTGAGTGCAGTAAAAAGAGCAGTGCACTGTGTTCATTTGCTGGCTCAGTGATTGTATTTTTGATGGGAGAAGCACTAAAGTGCAAAGTGTGAAGGGAAGGCACACTGCTTCTGTGCAGACACCTGCTCCAAGCACAGAACAGTGTCAGGCTGGTGTGTGCAGGTGCAGCAGCCTGGGGCAGCTGCAGGTCACAGAGCTTGGTGTTCTGTTCAGGAGTGCAGGGAAGGATTGACTTGTCAGGCAGCGTGACAAGCACCAGGAGTATTCCCAGGTGTTGGGTGTCAGGGAGTACACGGGTTCTGTGCAGACAGTGCCAGAGGAATGTTCCCATTAAGTGTTCCATGGAAAAGGCTGTGGCCTGCTGGCTCCGTGGTTCTTGCTGTGCCTGTGCCACAAGAGTGCAGTGCTGGCTCATGGTCAGCTTGGTGGCCGCTGGGTCCCCCAGCTGGTCCTTCCTCGCAGAGCTCCTTCCCTGCAGATCTGTGTCCCACTGAGTCAGGGCCGTTCGTGGGCCTCTGCAAGGGATTGTTCCTGCTTGGGAGCAGAGCTTGGTGTTCCCTGCTACTGCACTCGATGACATTCCTCTCTGTTCAGTTCCACAGCCTGTCCAGGACCCTCCAAGAGCAGTTCGGTCTTGTGGGGGATCAGCCACTCCTCTCAGTTTTTAATCATCTGCAAACTTTCCAAGTTTTGTTCTCTCTCCTGACACATAGGTCATTAGTGATGCTGTTAAGTAATCAATATTGGACCCTTGTATCTAAACCTAAAATATTCCCCTTGCCCCCAGTTCTTTACAGTAATCTCCTCCACTGGCATTACTCACATTCTTGAAATTAGCCACTCTAATTAGGACCTTACCCAGTCAGAGCTGTGATGCTGCTCGGACTGGCTCTGAGGAACAGGGGACAATGTTGGCCAGGGGTCTGCAGAGCTGCTCTGGCCTTCAGGGAAGGAAGAGCTGAGCAAGGAGTACCTGTAAAACTGCAGCTCGTGATGGATGTGCTGGCAATGCCATAACCACAGTAACCACACATTGCAGGAGGGTTGGAATTGCACTTCATTCAGTTGGAATTGCAGCAGCACTGATTTTGAAAGAACCTCTCTGCCTCTTGTTTTTAGATATGGGCAAGTGTCCCCTTACCAAAGGCAAGCAAGCCCTGGAGATCCGCAGCAGCCTGTCAGAGAAAAGGGCACTGACTGACCCTGTTCAGCAGAGCTCATCTTCTGCAGAGAGCCTGGCACGGAACCTGCAGTGGGCCAAGGCTCACGGTACAGCCCAGTCTGCTTCCACACGACCCTGCTGCCTGGATGGGCACCCACTGCTGGGTGGAAATGGGAGAAATTCAAGGCTGTCGCTACATTTTCATTACTGTGTTCAGTTGGGAGGTTTTGGGTTGGGGTTTACCCCTACATGAGATAGTAGTGAACAAGGTGGCATGTGGAATTCATGTGTATTCAGTATATTTAAGACCTCTCAGACTCTGGAGGGGAGACACGTGGGTTGTCTGTCTTCTGGGGCAGTCTCCCAGTACTGCTTGTCTAGCAGTGACATTTGTAAGATGTCATTGATCCCATTCTCAAGTCATCACCTGAAAGAGCCAGGTGAACTGTATAGTAAATGTGCATGATGAAAAGAAGTTTTCAATGCAGACAATTAAGAAAACTAAAATAAGACTGAGATGAGTTCCAGGCTTCTTAGCCTTTTAAGAAGGCCAGTGGGGTTTAAGACCTGTTTTTACCTTTTTCACCTAAACCTGTTGGAGTACATCTTCAAATTTCTTTGACAGTTGGGGCAGAGGGTCAGGGATGGCATTTCTAAGACCACTTGTCACATAGGAAGGCTCTCTCAGAGATGCAGATGTTTATTTGATCCCAAGCACTTAATTCTTGTTTGTTAAATGATTGAAAAAGAAAAATGCATATGCTAAATTTATATTTAGACTGTAACAATGTGTTATTTCTTGGCAGAGCTTCCAGAAAGTATGTCCCTTGAATTCCAGTGTGGTGTTCAGATTCAGCTGGGGTTTGCAGCTGAGTTCTCCAATGTCATGATTATCTATACACAGATAATTAAGAAGCCCCCTGAAATCACAGCCTGCAGAGCCCACATCACAGACTTCCCACTCGTAAGTGCTTCCTGCTGCTGTCTCATGATCTTGCTCCGCTGAAGTTGAAAATTTTCCCCTCCACCCATATCAAGTTGCATCTTGTATAATAAAATGGGTCTAAAATGCTCTAACTTCTCAAACTGGAAAAAATACTGTTTTATGATCTACAAATTCTATATCATCAATTAAGTTTTTTTTTTCTTGCAATAGGACTTGGATGTAGATCCTAAGGAGGCCAATAAAGGAACCCCTGAGGAAACTGGAAGCTATTTAGTGTCAAAGGACCTTCCCAAACACTGCCTCTACACCAGGCTGAGTTCACTGCAAAAACTAAGGGTTAGTGTATACTGTTCATTACCAATTTACCCAGATAATTGACACTATTGATGTTGCTTTGCAGTTCTGTTGAGGGAGCTGTGTATTGTTAGTGTAGTAAGTTCTTTGGAGGGAAAGAATGGATAATAACACAGTTCACTGAGTTTAATTTTGGCTGAAAAGTAAAAGGCAGGGAATTGATGCATATGCAATCCAGTGAAACCAGTGAAACCAGTGAAACCATATGAAACCAGTGTGCAAGGCCCTTTGTATTTTCCAGGCCCATGCTGAACTTGGCCAAGATGGTTATTTTGGTGCAGATCACCTACTGCATGCTCTGAGGCTGTTCCTGTGCTTTTTAGGAGGAACATGTCCTGAAGCAGAGCTGCCTCTTACCAAGTCATTAGCAGGAGATGAAAGTGTTGTGTATCATCAGCCTGTGCTCCTGGGCACACAGTTTTTGGAAGGTTCTCTTCAGCAGACTGGGGCACTGCTGAGTGTCTCTGTACCTTTGTGTCATGCACATCTGTGCCAGACACAGCCTGGCATCTCTTCTTCAGTGCTTTGGGCAGCTGAGGTACACAAGTGCTTCTGGAAATACAGAGTGCTCAGTGAGCAAGCAGTGACCAAAAGGGGACCTCAGGAAACAAGGCCTGCCCGTTGTGTGTCTCTGGCTCCTAAAGAGTCACTCTGCTTCTCCAGGAGACTGGAGCCTCTCTGAGGGTTTCCTGTAGTGTTTATTTGCAGAGGAACTATAACTTTTTCTCTCCCCTTCTTTCTGCTTTTACAGGAACATTTAATCTTCACTGTTTGCTTGCACTATGAGTATTCAGGAATAGAAGATACAATGGATGAAAGAAAGGAGATTAATGTTGGGAAGCCCCTTATTGCTAAACTAGGGCTTCACCCTGGATTCCAAACCCAGAACTGTCTCCAGACACGTTGCATGCCTGGTTATCCTTTTCATAACCCAGTAGAATCGAGTCCAGAGGCAGCTGAATACTACACCCCTGGTCACTGCCAGCCCAGTTCCTCTCCAGGTGTTCACCATCCAAGCTGTGCTTGCTCAAACAGCATCACACAAGCAGAGGCATGTTCCTGCAGTGGAACTGCCAGGATGCTGGCTCCAAGACACCAAGTACAGCATTACTCACCCACTGTGGAAAAGCAGAATGTACCAGTAGAGACCACTGATGATACTGTTGAGCTGGAATTCTTGCTCTCTGACAGCCTGAGCTTCTCTGAGCAGCAGTAGCTGGGATGTGTTTGGATAGACCAGAGTGGCATCCTTGAACAGAGGGGCTTCCACGCTGCCTCTGCATCCTCTGGAGTTTGGAGACTTCTGGACAAAGCCCTGGACAGTCTAGAGTAGGTGCTGGGAATGGGGTTGTGATGAAAATTCTTCATACCTTAAGAGACAAAACTGGACCAATAGATTTAGGAATGAAAAATGCATTCTTTCTAATTTTTTTTCACTTACTATTTGTTGTTTGGTACAGAGAAAAATGTGAACTGCTCCAAGTTTCCCATGGTGTTCTTTGGCCATCGTGTGCTAGGATTGGTCACTGATGTTGCAGTGCCTGGGATGCAGCCAGAGAGCAGCTCTGAGTGCATTCTCCTCTCTGATTGCCACATGCCCAGTGTCTGGCAGCATCTGAGAGGGCTCAGATCTGTACAAGGAACCCAAAACCTGAAGAGCCAGCCAATTGACATCACTTTTGTTTTTAAGAGAGCCACAGATTATCAGAGAGAGCAAAGTCACAGAATCATACTGTGGTGGATTGTTTCTATTTTGATTTTTTTTTTCCTTCTACATAACACTCTTAAGATTTTTGCTGATCTGATACCTGATTCTTCATGTTCTGGAAGAACACTAACTGGGAGGATGAGGGCAAGTGCCTGCTCAGCAAGCAAGGTATTGTATGGTCAGTCTCACAGACATGCTGAGGGCTAAAACAAGCATCACCAGAAAAGTGATGTTTATTAGGTCATTGAAAGTCTCAATGCTTTGAAAATGCAAAAAACATTGGGGTGTAAGGAAACTAAAATCAAAGGGATTTTTCTGACAGGGGTAGTAGCCTTTCCTGTACTGGTAATAATGAGAGGAAGAATTGCTTTAATTAAGATCCTCATCATAAAAACAAGATAAGTGAATGTTATGGAGGCAGACAAGCCAGTTTCAATCTGCAGGGGAGTGCTGTGATCTGGGGGCCTGGCAATGCCCTGGTGTGGCCTTAAAACTTTTGAGATGGGAATGTTAATGCTTCTTTAACTAAATCTGGTGATCTTCAGGTTGCTGTGTGTGAAAGGTGGATATAGGTACATGGATATTTCCAGGATGACAGCTGTGCTTGAAGCAATCTGTACATGAGCTTGAATTTCTGCTTCCCTTCTGCAGGGTGGTGAGTAGCATCATACCATTTAATGAATGAGATCTGCCTGCATTAACTATTCTGTGCAGTTGACTTCTAAATCAGATTATAGCTTGAGCCATGGTCTAGGAGTGTTACTACTTAGTTAATACTTTGTTGCTTTCCTAATTTGTATAGAAGCTTATTATTTTTTCTTACTATGTAATAAATTGTTGTCCATAAAATGATGCACTATGTGTATATGTAGTTGCTACATTCTTCTATGCTTTCCAGCCTTAAAAAGCCCAAAACTTTATTGAAACAAATCATGTAAGGAAAGAATTTCCTTTCCAGAGAAGAAGGGGAAATCTGAATCATGAGCTCCAGCTCAAGATGACAGATCTGGGCCTCAGCTGATGGCCTTGCTCCTCGAAGCTCAACCCTTGCCTCCTGAGGGGTGCAAAGGTGTTGGATCTTTAATAGGTACCCCTGGATGTATTTGTGTGTGCATGGATGTACTTTGTGTGTGAATTGATTTAAATCCTCTCTGGGCAGTATAGTGTGGATATTGCCATCTTAGATCTAGAATGAAATTCTTGCTGCGCTTACAGGAATTGAATCATTTCACAAATGTTAAATAGTCAGCAGTTAGGTGGTGCCAAATTCTTCAGGCGTAAACCGTGCCCAGCTCTGAACCCTGTGACTCAGCAGCAGGGCCTCTCTTAGCCTGTGGCACTCATGGTGCCTGTGTAAATCACTCCACATTGATTCTAGACAGATTTTCCTCTGTGTGCATCATCCATGTGGCAGTTACCAGAGCGAGCCCTGCCATTCAACCTCATCACCCTTTTGCACATTTACATTAAACCTGCTTTTGCTAATACCTTTAACAGATTCTCTAAGTGACCTAAATCGCTCAGACTTGTCCAAATTGTATGGCAAAAGTCTGCCTGTGGCAGTAGAGTGTGTAGAGGAAAACTTTATCTGTCTGAACCCTCTTTAATATGAGAATGGTGATGGAAAGGCATTTTCTCACTCCAGCACTGTCTTTAGGAAATGCTCTAACTGTTTTAATTATTAGTGTTTAGAATGAAATACTCTGGTTCTTCAGTGCCAGCAGCAAGCAGCACCCATTTCCTTTGGCCTAGCTCCAGGAAAGCACTTTAAAAGTTCAACGGGCATAAATTAACATTTCAATCTAAGTGGAATTGGTGGGATTAAAAGACGCGCCTGAACCTAGGCAGTTGTTACTGCTCTCTTTGACTTGTGCTAGGCTTTCTAAATCAAAGCCTCAGGGGTTTGTTTTTTCCCTACAGTGCAGTGTTTTGGAGATAATTATTTTTTGCTGAAATATCTGGTAGGCTAAATCACTTTGCCCTCTGCTGTAGCACTGCTGTATGGTTTTGTATAAGTCAAGTGTTTGTTACCTGGGTTCGGATGTTGAATACATTTAGAAGGGAGGTTTGAGGTAATGTGTATAAACTTGGACTTCTCTGGAAAAAGAAGGGTTCATGTGCTTCACCAGACCCTTCTTCCATTGTCCCTCAGCACGCTGCAGTAAGGTGGGAGTGATTTACCTTCTGTACCTCCACAGAGCGTGCAGGCTGACTGCTCTCGTTATCCTGAGGGTCCTGAAGCTGCCTCTGGCTCAGAAGGCTCCATCTGCACCATGGAGCTCTTCAGCAGGTTTCAGGGCTGGCATTGCTGTCTCTGTAGTTACTGCCTTGGTTCATGCATCACCTACTTTTCCTCATTCTGTCAGCTAATTAGTAACTTTGGCAGCTTTCACATGCAGTCAGCTCCTGGGCTGTGTTCACCTTGACATAGATTCCTCAGTGCTGTAATGTGGATATGTTTCAGTATCACTTCTTCCTTGCACAGAACTTCAGGTACAGTAAGATCTGCTCACCTTTTAGAGTGCAGCATTTTGAGCTCCAAGGTTTTTGCTGGGAATTGGACATAGGTTTGAAGTATCAGGTGGAGGAGAGCAGGTTGGGAATTTGGTTTGTTGGGTTTTTTAAAAGATTGATCATTTTGTAATTGCAGTAGTGTAGGAATGGAGCGAGAACACTTCCATGTTGTGGCATTTAGGCAGTTAGTAATTGCTAAGGCATGGCTGCAGCAATTTAGTCATAGCAGGCTTATTTCAGAGCTGATGAGGAGGAGTGCTGTGTCCATGCTCGCTGCTGCAGGCGGGGAGCAGGAGCCCCGGATCCTGCGGGGTGTGTCACCACAGCGACCAGCCTGACATGTGCAGGGTGTGTCACCACAGCGACCAGCCTGACATGTGCAGGGTGTGTCATCACAGCGACCAGCCCACATCTGCAGGGGTGTGTCACCATAGTGACCAGCCTGACATGTGCAGGGTGTGTCACCACAGCGACCAGCCTGACATGTGCGGGGTGTGTCACCACAGCGACCAGCCCACATCTGCAGGGGTGTGTCACCATAGTGACCAGCCCACATCTGCAGGGTGTGTCACCATAGTGACCAGCCTGACATGTGCAGGGTGTGTCACCATAGTGACCAGCCCACATCTGCAGGGGTGTGTCACCATAGTGACCAGCCCACATCTGCAGGGTGTGTCACCATAGTGACCAGCCCACATCTGCAGGGTGTGTCACCATAGTGACCAGCCCACATGTGCAGGGGTGTGTCACCATAGTGACCAGCCCACATCTGCAGGGTGTGTCACCATAGTGACCAGCCCACATGTGCAGGGGTGTGGGAGGGAGCCGGCAGCCTGCCCATGTGCCCTTCAGGCAGGGCCTGCTGGCACCCTGCTTCGGCTCTCAAAGCCACTTGCAAGCAGGATGAAAAGTCTTCAACCTGTTATGCAAATTACTTCACTACACATAAGATCAAGCAGCTCTCAGATGCTTCCTGGGCTCTCTGATGACTTGACGTGGTGGTTATGATTTATTTCATCTCTCTAAACGTGTGCCAGCTCTGCTTCCAACACCCTGTAAGAAGAGGGACTGACTGTGCATCCAGGACAGACTCCTGAGTACTGGGAGTTGGAAGGGACCCACAGGGATCACAGAGTCCAGCTCCTCTCTGTGCACAAGGCCATTGCCAGGAGTCACCCTGTGCCTGAGAGCATTGTCCAAGTGCTGCTGGAGCTCTGGCAGCCCTGGGGCTGTGACCATTCCCTGGGGAGCCTGGCCAGTGTTCTCCCACCCTCTGGGGGAAGAGCCTTTTTCTAATATCTAACCTAAACCTGACCTAGACCTCCCCTGGCACAACTTCAGGCCATTCCCTTGGGTCCTGCCAACACTCACCACGAAGATATCAGTGCCTGCAGAGGTAAGCACCTGTTCTGTGGGTTACCATCAGGCAGCCTGTCAGCAATTGCTCAGATTATTCCCCTCTGTTTTTCAGAGCTGTAGGTGTTGAAAGCAGTCCCAGGAGTCTTCTCTGTTCACATCCTGTCTTCTTTGTGCCTGCCAGCTCTTTTCCTCTCTTTCCTCTTCTGCTGAATGCCAGCAGTATGCACAAGACCTGCCTTGCAGGACAGGGATTGGTCCAGAAATTTGTCAGGACTGCTCTGAGATATTCATGACATACCAAATCTGGTATTTTTTTGGTCTGTAAGAAGCATAACAGTCTTTTAGGAAGCTACAGAGTCACTATAAAGCACTAGTTTGCTGATTCTCAAAGCTTTGTAGACTTTGTTTCATCCCTGCCTCAGGGATATGCAGAAAATTGCTGCAGATTCTGGTTCAGTGTTGCAGCTGCAAGAAAACACAATTTTGTAACACCTATTGGATTACTAGCCCTATTTTAGTGGAAATAGTGGGTTTATTTGAATCAGAAAATAGCTGTGTTCCATGACAAGCTGTTTAGCCATGCTGGCAGGTGGAGAACTGCAGCTGTTTGCACCTCACTGCACCCCAGCACATAAATCAGAAGTGGGACTCATTACCACTGCAGTGTACCTGCTAGCTCCTCTCTGCTGTCTGCACTGGGATAATCCAAGTTTTAGCAGGAGTACAACATGCTTTCCTGTGTGGGATTCACAGGAGCAAGCCACTGCCAGCTGCAGTGAGCTTTACTGGGAATGAGGTGTTTCACCCTCTGCTCTGGTGTTGCCTTGCCATCAGCGTCTTTTTTCTTTTTCTGATCTGATGAGAAGAGCCACGTGCCCAGCAGGCCCTTAGTACCCTGCATGTGCTGGGACACCTCTACACCTCCCATCATCCTGTTCTATAAAACAATCCATGGGAACTCCTCATCTCTGCTGCTGGCAATCCAAAAATCCCTTCTTTTCTTTATAAACAAAAACCTTTTTCTGTTGTTGTTTTGTGGAAAGTGTAAGTTTCCACAACTGGAAAAGCTCTGTCTCATATCATGCAACAATTCTTAACAGAATATGATAGCAAAGAAGGATTAAACCCAGGTTTGTTACCTAAAGGTTCCCAAGATAAATAACAGCTCTTTCTCAAGTCATTTTGCTTACAGTTATTTTCCTTTTTGGCTAATTAGTTTTTTCTTATTGCTATTGTCTTGATGCTAGACAATAGTTACAATACAGTCAACGTGTAGTTAATAACAGGGCTGTCTTGAGAATGGTATTAATAATGTTTTTCCTTATATGAGTTATCCTGAGTCACTGGTGACAGCAGCTTCTCAAGCTGGCAGATGGTGTCTCTGTAAGAAAACATGTTTTCTTGCCTTGCCCATCAGTTCATTCCCAGACTGAGCAAAGAGAACTCGGTGGTAGTAGCATCTGTTGATGGAATAGTTCCTGTTAAACTCCATCTGCCTGCCAGCTCTAGGATGTTCAAACTGTGGTGTATATATAAGGTGCAAAAGGTATTATTAGAATTCTGATGTATCACAAACTAGAGTGGGTTTAGTTATGTAAGATGGACATTTTTGGACAGCTGTAAGAAGTAATAAAAAAAAAGTCTCATGAGTAGAGAGATGATGCTCAGCAGTTGCCTTTTCAGCCTGCATTATTATTTGCACCCATGCAGTGCAAGATGGAGATTTTTGACTGATCTGAAGCCAAGCCAGTTCTCTCACAGCGGCTGTGTGGGAGCCTAACTTGTGAAACAGAGATTTCAGAGGTGAAAGGACAAAGAGAAGAGCTCCCTGGGGCTGGAACAACGTGAGCCTGTAATCTGGCCGGGCAGGGGCAGGGGCAGGGGCAGGGGCAGGGGCAGGGGCAGGGGCAGGGGCAGGAGCAGGAGCAGGGGCAGGGGCAGGGGCAGGGGCAGGAGCAGGTCCCGGCTCTGGGCTGCTGCTGGCCCCGGCTCAGGCACAGCAGCTTGGGGAGCCCCTGTGTGCCCCCACAGCTCGTGCCCCACAGGGAGCCGTGCTCTGTCACTGGGAGACCCTTCCAGGCAGGGGCTGCAGGCTGGAGCTGGAGCTGCTGCAGCTGTTTGTTCACAGGAAACAAGTCCAGAGCCTGCCCACCTGCACTGCAGAGGGCAAAGCCATCTGGGCCTGCTAATCTGGCTGATGGAACTAAGCAGGGGCTGCTGCTGAGCAGTGAAACCCTTGGGGCTGCATGCTGCTCTGGTGGCTCTCCCCTCCTCTGTACCCAACACTTTTATGGCAGCAGCCAGGAAAGCTTGCAGCATGGGATGTAGTGTTGTTACACAAACGAAATGGAATTTGTATAATCCTGACTCATCTTCAGTAGGTGGGGATGAATCAGATGTCCTTTTTCCAGCAGGAGATGCCAAGGACCAGCATGGAAAGCATGAGTGCTTGAAAGACTCCCTGGCCATGCTGGCCACAAACCAGCAAGGTGCCTTGATTTTAACTTTGCTTTCACTGTAGGAAGATCATCACAGGCAGCTCGAATCAGGAACCACAGCCAGGCTGAGCTGCTGCTGCCACCCTCATCTGTGAGGACAGCATTTCCTGAAGTAAACAGAGGAAAAGTGGCAGAAAAAATCACTCTTGGGCTCCTCCTTCTTTTCCTGCGTGCTTCCAGAGAAGGCTCTGGAAAGGCAGAAGTGCAAGCACAGCTGCTGCTGGTCCCGTCCTGCAGAGGGGCAGCACCTCCTGTGTCACACAGCACCATCCCCAGCGCCATCCCCAGCTGTGCAGCTGCCAGCCCGAGGGAGCAGCAGGAAGGCTGCCAGGCTGTGTGATTTGGGATGGATTTCTCAAGCAGCTATGCACTGTCTCCACTTCCTAGGGCCCTCCCAGAGCAAGGGTGCAGCTGTGCCTGTTGTGTGTGTTCTCCCAGAAACAGAACCCACCTGGGTTCTGGAATGCAGTGTCTTCTCTCACTCCTTGGTCTCCTCTCCCAAGAAAGAAGTGCGTGGAGCACACAGATGATGTCTGGCCCTGCTCATGCCCATAAGTCATGGCAGCAGTTGTCACACCTTGCAGGACAACATAGGTAAACTGCTGGTGGTTTCTGTCCTCTGCTTCCCTGCTTGAAGCGATGTATTGGGTAGTTTGGTGGGATATATACTCAGCTGCACTAAGATTTTCTGAGAAAATTGTATTAGATAACATCTAGGACCAAATGTAAGTTTTACAGCAACACTTGCTCTCTTGGTGTGGTTTGTGGGATCACTGCTTGGGCATTACTCATCTCCCACACCGTGTTCAGGTTCAGTGCTCTCCGTTTGCTGGGTGAATGCAGGGAACACAGCACAGGAGCTGCTGATGGCACCATCTGCAGAAGCCTAATGGCTCATTCATTAAGCAGTGGGAACCAGCACTGCCACATTCTAATCAGATATTGTATGATGAATAATTCAGAAATAGTCCTCGTATACTTGAATAAGTATAAGGAGGAGGAAGGAAAAAGCCCCGTACATATGGCACGTATGGGAACAAAACAGGCATTCTTCAGTGTGCCAGGCTGCTGAGCTCTGTGGTACTGATGGTAATCATGCAGGTGGCTCATTCCTGATGAGGAACTGACTGAGGAGTTCTGGCCCAGCACTTGGAACATGTTCGTAAGTGGAAAAGAGAACACGGAAAAATCCCCAAATCCATCAGCCTTGCGTTCTGCAATACGCCTGTGCTTGTGTTGTGTTGTGTAAGCAGGTTGGGGACTGAGTTTGGGAGGTCTGGCCTGAGGCTGTGCTCTTTGTGCTGCTGGAAAGATGGCTGTGATCAGGTGTCCCTCAGCAGCTCCTGCCTGCACATCCTGAGCTGCTGCTCTGGCCAAAGTGCTGCTGTGATGCACTCAGCACTGCGTGCTCAGGGTGCTAGATGCTGTATAAATGGAGTATACAGACATGAAGTATTAGGGTACATCGTTTTTCACCAGAGCCTGTAGAGACAGGGCAAGGGATTTAATTTTTTTAAGTTTTAAATTGACAGAGGGCAGGGTTAGATTGGAAATAAGGAAGAAATTCTTCCCTGTCAGGGGAGTGAGACACTGGCAGATTGCCCAGTGGAGCTGTGGCTGCCCTGCCTCTGGGGAGCAGTCAGTTTTCTGCTGCTGCTCCTCTGGGAGTAGTCAGTGTCTCCAAAGACAGTAGTCCTGTGCAGAAGAAATGCCTTCCCAGCTTTTGACAATCGTCAAGTTATACAGGCTTTTCTATTTAATTTTTCCCATTTCATATCTAGAAATGCTTGGGCTGAAGGCACTCTTTGATAACAGATGTAACCCTGGCAGTGCCTTCAGCTGTGTGCCTTGGAGGCCAGTGTCAGCGCCTGGCAGCTTGGGCACGAGGCAGCAGCGCTGCGGGCACATGGCCCGGGTGCCAGGCCTGCTCGTGTGCAGCACTGAGGCTCCTCCGTGTGCAGCTCTGGAGCAAAGCCCTTTATCTCCCACTGGAATGCAGTTCATACACAGTTCATATGCAGGTGAGTGTCTGAGGGGTGTTCTGCTCCTGTTCAGAGCGCTGGGAGCTCTCAGCGTGGCACAGCACAGCGTCCCCTCACACGTGTGCAAAACCAGAGCTATTGACTGCAGCTCCTCACAAACAGAACTGTTTAATGACCCACGGTCCTCACTAACAAACTCTGATTTCTTGGGATAATGTTTAGTTTGCTCTGGTTAACAGCCAGAAAAAAAGGTATAATTAAGCCCTGACAAATCCTCTTGGCTCTGTATTATATCTAAATCAGCACCTCTTTTACAGATGATTAAAAGTGGGAGTCTCTTGTTGTTCAAGACATTGCAGTATTTGGGCCTTTACAGTGTTTAACAGCTCGAGAGTCATGAGGGTTTCTCACTCTTGATGCTCCTTGGGCATTGCAAAGTTCCTGCTGCAGTGAAGGATGCTCTCCTTACAGCGGATAGCATGAGCTGCCATCTTCCATGAACACAATCTTAAATCTGGGGGAAACTGCCTGCTGCAGAGATAGAGATGTTCCTCAGCTCTGGGCAGTGTTTGTACATTTCTCCCTACCAAAGTCCTTATCTCCTATGAGATAAGGACTTCTTTTAATAAAACTCATAATTTTAAAAAGCAGTCCTGGGGGTTTTAGTCCAAAATGTAATAGAACATATATTTTAATAACTCGGAAAGGAAAATGATTTTTTTTCCCCCAAGAAAATACCTAGAGATTAGTGATAGGAACATCTGAAAAGGGAAAATTTAATTGTAAAATGGTCTTTAAATACTGAATGTTTAAATATATGTGGTTAAAGGAAAGTACCACTGCATTCTAAACAATGATAAAAAGAAAAATCAAAGTATTCTAAAACAAGAAATATAAACTTCTGCTCTGCTCTTGTTGATCACGTTACAAGAAATTTTATGGTGAAAAAAGCAATGGAATTAACAAACACTATTAAGCATTTGCCAGACGTTGTAAAGCTATTACTCTGAAAACAAATTTAGGATTGGAAATATTGAATCTGTATTTTACCCTTCTTGGTTTAAGTTAAGCATATTTTGCTAGTTAGAAAGGAAATGTTCTCTTATTGTTCCCCAAAAGTAGGAAGGACAAAACAGGCAGTATTTATTCTGACATACAAAAATCAAATGTAAATTGACTTCAGTTTTTATTGTGCCAATCCACCTGCAAAATCCTCTCTGGTCCCAGCACACCTTTAAAGTGCAGAAGCTGTGTTTGATGCAGTTAAAATTGATCCCTGTACAGAAGGCATGAAATGAATACACCACTGTTCAGAGTTCTGAATTTCAAGAGCCTTAAAATCCTTAGAAGTTAAACAGTTAAGAAGTTATTATTGCACTCAGGTTCAGCATTCACTGCAGCATCAGTGCTGGGGGTGGCAGCACTCCTCGCTGGCTGCTCAGGAGGCGTTTCTGCAGGAGAGGAAAAGGAGGGGCTCAAGGTTCCAGAGATGGAATACGAGTGGTGGGGCTCTGGGAGAGCCCAGCTCAAGGCTCCAGAGACAGAATACGAGTGGTGGGGCTCTGGGAGAGCCCAGCTCAAGGTTCCAGAGAGAGAATACGAGTGGTGGGGCTCTGGGAGAGCCCAGCTCAAGGCTCCAGAGAGAGAATACGAGTGGTGGGGCTCTGGGAGAGCCCAGCTCAAGGTTCCAGAGATAGAATACGAGTGGTGGGGCTCTGGGAGAGCCCAGCTCAAGGCTCCAGAGATAGAATACGAGTGGTGGGACTGTGGGAGAGCCCAGCTCAGGCTGGGTCCAGCTGCAGGGATCCACTGCTGATGGTTTCCATTGTCCATGCCAGGACAGCAGGGCTGGGCACTTTGAACCTGGCCGCTGCAAAGCCAAGGGACAGCACAGGGTCACTGGAACAAGGAGAATTTCCTCCACCACGGCTTCTAAGGCTTGTGTAGCAGAGTGCCTGGGAGAGTGAACAGGACCTCTGGTCTAAGACTTCAGAGCCTACACGTAAGGTCAACATGCCAAAAACTCCCAGTGCAGAAGTGACTGCAGGGACACTCGTGGTGCTGAATGGCTTTTTTTGTGCGCTTGAATTTAAAAACCACTGGACAAGCGTTATCAGCCTGACTTGTAAGATACACTTTAAATTCTCTTCATTTTATGTGTTTTAAGTCAAATACTTAGGATGACAGACTTTTTCTCCTTTGGAGCTGTCAAGGACACCTGGCTAGAAGGAAAACAAGTGTGAAAGGCAGCACACGCAAGGACCTTTGTGCCATTATGAACTGTGAAATTGATTAACATTTCAGATATTAATACCAGAGTAGTAGTAGCAGCTGCCATCTTCTTTTATGCTATTATGCAAGCCGACCACAGAAATTCAATGGAAGTAAAGAGAGTGTAGTTTTCACTGCTTTAATCAAATCAGTTTACCAGTGAATTGGGAAGAAATAGGGTGTTGTAATTATCATGGCCTAATTCTACAAGTCACTTGGAGGATGAGCCCAAGGCTCGTGCAAGCTGAATTGCACGACCCTTCTTGAACATTAAAACTAGTGCACAAATCCACTTTCATATAATCCTAAAATCGATTTATTATATTGAAATTCAGATCAGTAGAACCTATGTTCTGCTGCTGTTTTGGTTAATTGGAATAAATTCGAATTTTTATGTGGAGGCAGGATTGGAGCAGCCAGGGTATGGCGCGATGGGTTTCCTGCCCTACCGATACCTGCGGGCACAGCTACTGGGGCATCTTCCCAGAAGGAGCTGTGCTTGTGTAGAACGCCTTTGGGACTCTGCTGCCTTCCTAACAGGCTCGTAAGAGACGCTATGACACCAGCCATTAATGCACTAATACACATTATTTTATCTAGAATATTTCGCATACTGTATGCCCATAGCGTAAACGTGAGACGGGTGTTATGTATTTAAAGCCATTAATATGCTTCAATAAAACGATTCGCGTGCAAAACCATTCTGAAAATGGTGCTGCACGGTGGTACCGGAGAGGGCGGGATCTCGTCCTGCCGTTCCCAGCAATGGCGATGCCGCCGGGATGCTGCGCAGCCAACAAAGGCGGCCGGTCAGAGGCAGCGCACGGGCCGCAGGCGCCGCGCAGGCGGGCCCCCGAGTGCCCGGGTAACGGGGTGTGGAAGGAAAGGCAGCATCGCTCCGGGACACGGTTCCCGGCCGCGCCCCGGGACCTGAGGGTGACCCCGGCCGGGCCCGGGCACCGCGGCCGCAGCGCCGGCGGAGGGGCTGAGCCGCCAGAGCTGGCAGCGTGTGGCTCCTCCCGTCCTTTGTTGGCCTGCAACCGGAGCGGCGGCCGCGGGCTCTTCCCCCGGCTGCCCTTCGAGGCCTGAGGCGCTCGGGCACGGGGAGAGCCCGGCGGGCCCCGGGGAGCGTCTCCCACGGCTCCCGGGCGGCGCCGGCTGCGGCGCGGAGGAGATCGGCCCCGGCGGCCGGCGCGGCTCTGCCCGGGCAGCGCTCGGAAACCCCCCCGAGCTGTGCGGGCTGCGGGAGGCCGCGACCCGGCCCCGGCCCCGCGGCGCTCGGCGGCCCCGCAGCCTCCCCGCCCCCGGCACTCTCCAGGGAGCCGTTCCACACGGAATCACACGGGAGCGTCTCCCCATCTGTGTCGCCGAGCACCCCCACCCCCACCGCCCAGCCCCGCAGCCTCCTGCCATTATGTTCCTCCGACGCGGGGCCGGGCCGCACCGCGGGCCGTAGCCCTGCCCGAGCCCGCCGGCTCCGGCCGCAGCAGGTGTGTCGCATGGGGACCGGAGGTTGCATGCTATGGGGTCGCTTCCTCCCGGTCCGGCGGCGGCCGGAGGCCCGCGGGCACCCGTGCAGGGACTGCCCGGGCCGGCGGCTCCGGGCCGGCCGGGCGGGGGCGGATCGTTCTCCCCGCCGCCGCAGGGGCCACGGCCTCTCCTCCCCGGCCGTCCCCAGGGTTCGCAAGGCCCGCTCGGACAGGGCCAGTTCGGGCCGGGAGCGCGCAGACCCGCGGGGAGGTGCCCGGGGCCGCGGCAGCCCGGAGGAGGGAGCGGCCCCCCGGACCGAGGGGCCGAGGGAGGGCCGGCCGCGGTTGCGGCCGCAGCAGCCTGTGCAGGGAAGACGGGCCGAGGCAGCGGAAGAACATGGTGGTTCTCCCCAGAACGGGGTGGGGATGAGGGATGCGAAGAAGGTGTCTCCGCAGGGAGGGGTGCAGGGTTGTGCCCGAGACCTCTGTTCAGTTGCAGGTGCAGCCAGGGGCAGAGGGGCTTTGTCGGGGTCGCGCACCCAGCCGGAGGGAGCCCTGCACAGCAGCATCTCCCGCAGCCTCCGAGAGGAGGGGGTTTCAGCGCGTAGGCGGAGGTGGTTACTGGTGTTCCCAGAGCAAGGGTGAGTAGCCAAGAGGAGCGGGGTGGCTGCTGTCTCGGTCTGGGGGCCTGTCAGCCATGCAGGAGGAAGGCCCGTGCGTGGCCGAGGTGAAGGGGAGCGGGCAGGAGCAGAGCGGCCACGGGCACAGGTGGGTGCGGACCCCCGGAGCGGCGTGGGCACCGCAGGGGGCTGAGACCCTGGGCAGGCATCGCCTGCGAAGCGCAGGGCCGGGCAGGCGGCCGGTCCGCACGGTCTCTGCGGGGTGGGAGCTGCGCAGAGCCTGACCGGGCCTCCCCAGCCGGCGGGTGCAAGCCGGGGGGGCTGCCCAGCCGTGGGGCTGCAGCTCGCCGCTTCTCAAGGCCTCCAGCATAGTCGAATAGCAAAAGAAAAAAAAAAAATCAGTGCAGCAGCCAAGTCGGTGCTGCGAGGAGGGGGCAAAGGAACTATTTTGTAGGCATCTTGCTACTGCGGAAATGGCTTTCTTGAGGGGAGGGAGGCGCATTGGTGGGTACTCTATAGTAATGCTGCTCAGAGCACAGAAAATGCCACTCGGGCGGCCCCAGATGGAACGAGGAGTGGGGAGGGCAGATGGGAGAAGCCCTTGATGGGGCACCCCATGGCCGTGGGCATGAGGGGGCAGATGTGACGGGTGCGAGCAGCCGCCCCTCATCTGGGGGAGCCGAGGGGCAGCAGCCCGGGTTAGCAGCCTGGCTCCCAGGGCTGTGGCCGAGCCTGCCTGGTGCTGCAAGAGAGATCCTGTGAGGATTTTTATTGCGGTCTCTTTGTTAGCTACAGCCAGGCACGCACGCACAGCTCCCAGCCAGGTTGTGGGAGGTAAGTGGGGGAGGCGAGCAGGGGAGCGTGTGGGGGGCTCTGGGGAGCAGGGGCCGCGTGGGCCGGGCAGGAGGGGAGCCGGGCACAGGGCTCTGCCGGCCCCACGCCGCACAAAAACAGCCCCTGCGATTTTCAGGGTCTTGTTGGCAACTCAGCGAGGGTTGCCATAGCTTTTTATGTAGGGTGACCAGAACCGGCTGGAACTGGTTTGAGGCAGATCAGCTCCTGAACACAATGCAGTCACTGAGCTACTACACTGGGATAGCTTCCTCCCTTCATGGCAGCCAAAAGCAGAGGAGCTTGCAGAAAGATACCATCCCAAAACAGTATGTGAATGCACACTTTAGACACACAGCACTGGTATGTGGCTAACGTAGTCATAAAGGGTTCTGTATGTAAATGTACATATTTGCAGTAACTGAGATTACTTTGGCTTTTCGTGCCTTTTTATGCTTAAGGAATGGGCAAGAGCTGAGATTTATGACCCTTACTAAAATATTTTTGCTTTGCAAGGGTGGGACACTGGTTATACAATCTATTTTAAAACTAAACTAAATAAAATGGATTGAATTATTTGTAATTGTAGATATGCTTGTGACTGAGGATGCTTTGCATGCTGTTTTATTTACAGGGTGCTGTCTTGTGGTTTGCTTCCTTAGGAAACATTAATGGGGGGGGGGTTCTGTGCCTTTCTCTAAGGCCAGAAGGAAACAATATTGTTGTAGAATTGTGCATAAAAGCATTGAAAAGATGCTGTAAGGCATACTCATTTTCCTTTTTTTTTTCTTGTAGGCCTATTGATTGGGGCTGCCTTTAACCCTTT
The DNA here is from genome assembly GCA_009764595.1 of Geothlypis trichas. Lineage (NCBI taxonomy): Eukaryota > Metazoa > Chordata > Aves > Passeriformes > Parulidae > Geothlypis > Geothlypis trichas. Next base: position 101,560 of record CM019933.1, on the reverse strand, counting down.
GGTGTTTGCAGAGGTAATGCGGCTGTGGCAGTAACTGAGCACTGGCTAAAAAAACCCCTCAAAGGTCAAGGTTCACAAGGTGAGACTGTGGTGTTTTGGGCTGAATAGAACAATAGATTGGAGTTACATCCTGATTGCACACTTGGCACATTAGGAAGGAAACAATTGTTTAAGTGTTAATGAAGAAATGCTATTAAGGTTCTCCAGTTTTAAAAGGATTAAAGCTATTATTTGTAAAGACTTACTGATATCTTGGTTAAATACAGTATTTTCATTGAAATATATCCAGATAAACTTTTTTTCAGAGTGTAGTGATACAAATAGGCCTCTGAATGACAATCATGAATTGCCGAGCAGTTGTGGCAGGGAGCTGTTCTGTGCTGTTTTAAGAGACTCACACATGCAGGATTTGCTGTCTGATTATTTACACGTTGTTGTTTGACCACATCTCAGTGACCCAATACTTTGTTTTTAAATAAGGTCTTCAGTGTTAAACACGTACTTAATACTGCCTATCACAGAGAAAAAACCTGTGCAAAAGAAATAGTATGGATGGCTTTTCTTAAACTTTTGTAACCTGGGGAGGATTTTGCAGCAGCCAAGTGGAAAGATGTATTTTGGGGGCTGGATGGAGCTCCAGTGGTGTGAATTATAATATTGTGCATAGGAAAGTGGATGGGCAGTGCAGCAACTGCAGAGGGGTGACTGCTTTCAACTTAAAGCAATGGATAATGGATAGAATTTTTAGATTTTCTTTCTGAACTAGAAAATACAACATGTGTACTTAGATTCGAGCTGACGTTTTTATCTTAGAGTGAAATCTGAAGGAGTCAGAGAGAGGGAGAGGGGCAGAGAGAAGGAAGCAGTAATGAATCTAGCAAAGGGAAGAACAAAGGCTGTTAGAGCTTGCACAGTGGATCACTGAACATTTTGCCTGGGGGATTCTTTTGCTGGAAATGTTACTTCCTATAACAGGAAATCAGCAACTCTAGAATCCTAACCAGTGTGATTTTTTAAAAATCTTCCCAGTCCTGGCTGTGTTAGCTGGTTTGGTAACCTACAATCAAGATAATATGGAGGCAGAACATTGGAAATACTCTGGTGTGGTGTGAAATGAGGGTCCTTTCCTGTGTGCTCAGCAGAATAGACAGCCCTAAGAGCCTTGAGAGGTTGTGGGCACTGGGTAAGTTGAGTGCTGGCTGCTGAGCAGGGTGACAATTCAAGGGAACCTTTTTGTTTCTGACTGCAGTGGATTACGTAAGGCACCGAGCTATTAATCGTGGAAAAGTGAAAATAGCATTCTGCCATTCGGCCCGAAATTCTGGGGTTGTGGCTTTACTGCAGCTGTGATAAGCTGTTTTTCAGGTGTGACAGAGCAGTGAACAGCCCGTGGCAGAGCAAAGTGCCTGACAGATCACTGTGCTGATTTCTGCTGCTGTTCTTCAGCATCAGGATGCAGAGGGTCTGTATTTGACTCGAGATGTCTGGGGCAGAATGATGCTGCAAACAGGAGTTCTTGTTGCATGCTAGGAATAGGATCTCTTCCTGATGAGGATGCATGTTCTTTTCCAAGTGTCAGCTAAAATTCATATATTTCACTAGAGCATCTTTTATGATTTTTTTTCCTTCTGCCACAATAGTAGGCAGCTTTAAAATTCTGAGTTCTTGGATTGTGACAAAATTCCTTGAATCTGTTTTGTTTGGGTTTTTGAATGCTATCTGTATTATGAATTTTTGTTTTTAGCAAAGGAGATTTTGAATTTGCAGGGATTTTTGGTGGCTGTAAGATGAGAAAACTGAATAGATGGAGTCTGCAGTGTTCTTGGTGAGTTATCTTTTTTCAGTCTAGTAATATCTGTAAAGGCTCTTCATCAGGAGATTTGCACTGTGCACGCAGCCCAGCTTTCCAGCAGCAAATGCTGATGCTGGAGGGCTGCTCTTCTCTATCAGCACCCAGCATCTCATTTTGCATTGGTCTCAGTTATTTGATCTTCAGAATGAGGGTAAGGATTTATCACATTCCAAGTCCCTTTGGAATGAATTGACTAACTGTTGTTTCCCTGTCCATATGCCTATGTGTTAAAATACAAATATGCAGCAGAGTACCAGGGATATGTGTTCAGAAAAACCCAAAGTTGCCCCTAATGTTGTCGGGCCTGCTTGTTGCCCTGCTGGGCCCTGCCTGGCTGGGAGAGCTCCCTGAGAGGCCACAACTGTCATCTGCTTCAGGAAAGGTACCAAAAGTACCTTCAAGGAAAGAAGTGGGAAGCTTGTGCCACTTAGCATGGAATGCCAGTCTGCATTCGTTTGGGAATCTCAACATTCTCTTCATTGTTGTTGTGCATCTGAATTATTCACGTGGTACTGCCCCAGCCTATTTTTCATATAGAAGTACAAAATTAAGCCACGATTTTAATTAATTTCTAAGTAGACTAGAGAAAGAGTGGTATGTAGATTTCCCCACTTTTCAGGAATTCATCTGTGTTTTAGGAGGGATTTGGGAAGTAGGTAGACCCAGACCCTGGCCTGAATCTCTTGATAAGTACAGGTGGATTGATGTGATCAGCTGTAGCTGGGGATGGCCTGTTGAGCCCCGTGTTGTGCAGAAGGAGATTCCTTGCTCACGTGTTCAAACATCCCTGTTCTTTTTGCCAGCCAAAGGCCGCTTGTCCTGAACTTTGAACCAGCTGTGTGTGGTTCTCTTCAAACTGTGCTAGCAGTGGTTCAGATTCCAGAAGATTCCCCTCCTCTTTCCCATCTTGTTTTCTCATACCCAAAGAGAACCTGAAATACCCAGTTCAAAAATTGATGTGTTGGACTACAGGATGAGGCTCCTAAGGAGTCATAAACTACAAGTAACACTATTTTGGCTGTCAGAATGGTGGATTAAATCTTTTACTCATTGAGTCTTGAGCATGGAAGCAAATTGGATTTTCTCCTTTTTTGAAGGCAGGTGAATATGGTGTATAATATAGAAAAAGTTCTTGGGATAAACTTTAACTAAACACGTTATACTTCACAAAGATGTTTATATTAGGACTGGCATGACCTTACTGATGCTGTGGATGCTAAATAGATGCTAAATAAGACCGTTACCCTAAGAAATCGAAAATTCCTAGGGTAAGAATCACTTGCATATGACAGAAGGAATTTTGTGATTTGTGGAACTGGATGTTTGTCTGGGTTTTGCAGCAGTAGCAGGTCATGGGCCTTTGATAGTGAGAAGGAACCCATTCATTATCCATGTAAGCATGAGAGCCGTTGCAGACTGTGGTTGAAGGGGCCTCTTGCACATCCCACTGGCCTGCTGAGTGTGTCAAGGCAGGCCAGGCTGTGCTTGGAGATGTGGTTCCATTTCCTGAAGAAGGTTCTGTGGCTAGATTAGCACATTGCTTTGTGTGTCTGTACAACGCTTGGCTTTCAGAGCAAATGACTGCAAGTGTAAGTCAGTCATCATTACTAATAACCAATGAACTGCTCACCATCTGTGTGTTAAGATGAAATTTGTCTAATGTTAGGATACATGTTACTGGAATTCTGATTGAATCCCTTATGTCTTCTCTACCTGATGAAATTTCTTGTCACAGCAATACAGAAACCAAAACCCCAAAAAGTATGGGTTTATGCTGGTTAGGCTGGTATTGCTCCCTGTGTAGGCATTTTCTTCCAGGATGAGCTTGATGTTACTTAGGCATCATTACTCTTGTTTGGAGGTGGAGTAATTATTCCAGATTACTGGAATTTTGCTCTGGAATAGTGTGTCTGCCTGGGAAGCAGTACAGACTAATTCCTGTATGTGGCTATAACAGAACCAAGATGCTGCCATGTGGCAGACCCTGAAAAGAGGTTTCTCAGTGTTCTCATTTCACAAAACTGGAAAGAGTGCTGGTGTTTTTGGAAGAACATGCAAAAGAATCACAGAATCACAGAAATGTCTCCATCCTACAGTGTGCACAGTTCTCAAATGTATGTAGTACAAAGAGCAGTAAAAACAAGAGTTTAGGGCAGGTAAAGGAATGTAGTCACAGGAATGTGAATGGCCTAGGTAGAGGAAGATTAAATTTGGTGGTTTTCCTTTTTCCTTTGATAACAAATGGATTTGCTGCTGAGGGAACTGAAGTTGAGTAATTGTCTGAACAAAAGCAAGGAATTAGATATTTAGATGGGATTTGAAGGCAAAGGGTAGGAATTCAGTAAGGCAGAAAAGATGGTCTGGTCCAGTTAAAGCAATTGTATTAAATTGTTAGACTTGTGGTTTAGCTATTTGGAAGATCTGGATGAATAGAAAGGTGAGTGTCAAGGAGGAAGAGTTGGTTGGTTCTTCAAAGGTTAAGGATTAAATAAAAGAGCAAAAATTGAGAATGTAAGAAGTATTTACAGGCATCATGTTAGGGAAGGAGTAGACTCACAGCTCGTCTGGCAGCAAAGGTGTCACTTGATTTTGATCTTGGATAAAAGGCAGAGTTTTATCCTTAAAGGAAAGAGTTACTAAAAGGTGTTTGTGGAGGGAAAAAAAAAAGGGAGGGGAGAAATATGGCTACAGAGTCCTGGCAGTTGTAGTGGAAACATAGTTTATATACTGAATCTTAAGATGGGTGCCCTAGAATAGTGAGGAGAAATTAATAAAATGGCCAGGTTGAACCTTCTGTTCCTTGTGTATCACAACTGACCGTGTTTGTCTCCCTTTTTGTTTAACTTTGATTGCTTGAAAAGTTCTTGATAAGGGCAGCAGTAGTTCCCAGTAAGGTACAGCTCTGTCTCCTCTGCTGGGCAGTTGTGATCTTAAACATACTTGGAGGAAGAGGAATTAAGTGTCTAAGCAGGTCTTCATTCATTGTTATGGGTAAATGTTAATTAAACTTCAGGATATATAATCGGAAGAAGTTTCAGACTAGGGAGACTATCTAGCTCTTCTTGAGTGTATGCAACAACTGTAAAAAGACACCTATGGACAGATGCACAACCAGAATGCAACTAATTAGTATCCCAGCTTGTGAGAAACTGTGTCAAAGATTCCTGTCAGTTTACATGGATTTGATATGCTTTGGTATCTGCAGTCTTTTCCATTCAATCCTCAGAGAAACTTGTTTTGTGATTTTGATTCTATGCATGCATCTATTTTTTTATTAAGAACTTCATAGGTTAGACAAAGGGCCCAAAACCATTAAGTGAACTGTGTAAACAAATTTCCAAACTCTTCTATATTTATTTGAAGCTGTTTCATGAGATGTCTGTGTCTATTTCAGTATCCTTTAAAAATTTTCCTCAGTTGCCTTCTCATAGTCCACAAGGACTTCCAGATAGCCAGTGTTGATGAATACCTAAGTCTTACAGATGTTTATTACTTTATACTTCATTATTTTCAGGAAGACTCCTCAGATGAATGGTGCAGCTGTTAAGGAGAGGAATTACAAATGTCTCATGTTATTTTTATGCATGTCCAGGTATTTTGCAGTCTGGGTGGGTGAGGACAGCAGTGAGTGTAGGAGAGAGAACAGGAAGAAAGTCACTGCAATTTGGGCCCAGAATAAAATTGCCAGGTTACTATCTGTGGAGTTTATAAATTACTATAGTTCTTGGTGTAATAATTCAACTGTACACTTGGTCACTGTTCTGTAATGTGTAATCTCTGAAAACATTACTTCAGAAGTGAAATAGCACTTCTTTGCATGGCAGATGTGAACAAGCACTTGTTTTATGTAAGACTGGGCTACTAGAGCTTGAAGTGATGACTTTCTGCTTATTTTACAGATTTGTTTACAATCAAATACATGGCCATGGGGGATATGAAGACCCCAGATTTTGATGACCTTCTTGCAGCCTTTGACATACCAGACATGGTAGATCCCAAAGCAGCTATTGAATCTGGACATGATGACCACGAAAGCCACATAAAACAGAATGCTCACGCAGATGAAGACTCCCACGTCCCATCATCATCCGACGTTGGGGTGAGCGTCATTGTGAAGAACGTGCGCACTATTGATTCTTCCGAAGGTCTGGATAAGGATGGCCACCATTCCACAGGCAACAGCTTGCACAATGGCTTTCTGACATCAGCAGCTCTTGAGAGCTACAGTAAAGATGAAGGGAAATCACTTAAAGATGATGGGTCAGCTTCTGAGACTACACTGAAGGATTCAGCTTTCAACCAGTTCAGCCCAATATCAAGTGCGGAAGAATTTGATGATGATGAGAGAATTGAGGTGGATGACCCCCCAGATAAAGAGGAGATACGTGCAAATTTCAGAGCAAATGTCTTGGCAGGATCTCTATCGCAGCAGGAATATGACAAGCTAAAGGCACTTGGAGGGGAGAACTTAATTAAATCTGGAATCACTGTTTCAAGTAGTATAGATAAAAATAAAACTGGTAAACGAGAGACAGAGACAAGCTCCATGAATTTAGGTGTCTATGAGCCTTTTAAAACTCGAAAAACAGAGGACAAGTTACTAAAAGACAATTCTGAGAAGCTTCTTGAAAACAGGGTACTTGATGGAAAACTGAGTACTGAAAAATGTGACACAAGTCTTGCCAGCATTTCCCAGTCCAAAGCGAAGTCATCAGCAAAGCTTTCGTCGTGCATTGCTGCAATCGCAGCACTGAGTGCTAAAAAGGCAGCTACAGACAGCAGTAAAGATTTACAGTCTAATTCAGGAGAGTCTTCTCCATTACCAAAAGACATGAGTGAAAGTCCCCGGGCTGTTGAAAAATCTCCTGAGTCTCAGAGTCTCATTGATGGTGCTAAGAAGCCGTCTGTCAAGCCACCCGATAGTCCCAGGAGCGTCTCCAGTGAGAACAGCAGCAAAGGGTCTCCGTCTTCTCCCGCAGGGTCAACACCAGCAATTCCTAAGGTTCGCATAAAAACCATCAAGACTTCTTCTGGGGAGATCAAGAGAACTGTTACTAGAGTGTTGCCAGAAGTTGATTTGGACTCTGGTAAAAAGCCAGAACAGAGTGCTTCCATGGTAACCTCCATGACATCTCTCCTGTCCTCACCAACCTCCGCTGCTGTTCTCTCCTCTCCTCCCAGAGCTCCTCTGCAGTCCTCAGTTGTCACCAATGCAGTTGGATCTGCAGAACTTGCCCCCAAGCAGGTCACTATCAAACCCGTGGCTACTGCCTTCCTGCCCGTTTCAGCAGTGAAAACTGCAGGTTCCCAGGTGATCAATCTGAAGCTGGCTAACAACACCACAGTGAAAGCCACCGTCATCTCTGCTGCGTCCGTGCAGAGCGCCAGCAGCGCCATCATCAAAGCTGCCAACGCCATCCAGCAGCAGACGGTCGTGGTGCCAGCATCGAGCCTTGCCAGTGCCAAACTCGTGCCAAAGACAGTCCATCTTGCCAACCTTAACCTTTTGCCTCAGGGTGCTCAAACCACCTCTGAACTGCGCCAAGTGCTAACAAAACCCCAGCAGCAAATCAAGCAGGCAATAATTTCTGCAGCCGCCTCCCAGCCTTCGAAGAAAGTGTCTCGAGTGCAGGTGGTGTCCTCTCTGCAGAGCTCTGTGGTGGAAGCGTTCAATAAGGTGCTGAGCAGTGTCAATCCCGTGCCGGTTTACGTCCCAAACCTCAGCCCCCCCGCCAGTGCCGGGATCACGCTACCGACGCGAGGGTACAAGTGCTTGGAGTGCGGAGACTCCTTTGCGCTGGAGAAGAGCCTGACCCAGCACTACGACAGGAGGAGCGTGCGGATCGAAGTGACTTGTAATCACTGTACAAAGAATTTAGTTTTCTACAATAAATGCAGTCTCCTGTCCCATGCTCGTGGGCACAAGGAGAAGGGCGTCGTGATGCAGTGTTCCCACCTGATCCTAAAGCCAGTCCCAGCAGATCAGATGATAGCATCTCCTTCCGGCAGTGCCGCTGCGGCCGTGCTCCAGAGCGCAGGGGGAGCTGGCACGCACTCCCTCACAAAGATCCAGACTGGCTTAACTGGGACAGTGATCTCGGCCCCTGCGAGCTCTCCTGTCATTCCAGCTATGCCCCTAGACGAAGATCCATCAAAACTCTGTAGACATAGTCTAAAGTGTTTGGAGTGCAATGAAGTTTTCCAAGATGAGACATCTCTTGCAACTCATTTCCAGCAGGCCGCAGACACAAGTGGACAAGTAGAGTATCCTATGTTTACATTCCAATGTTTCATCTATAAGCCTAGGAGACTTTGGATATGTTTTTACTTTCATTTAGCTGTTACTATCTGAACCTCTGTGATTAAAGTGATAAATGAAAACCATAGAAAGTCTTGCAAGCACTTACATAGTGAATGTCACCACTTTTTAAATAAGACTTAGAATCTTTATAGGCCCTGATGTCTGAAATTGACACTTATATTTTTGCTAAAATTTAGCATTAGCTTTCTTACAGCTGAACATGATAATGCAGAAAATAATCGTGGGTATTACTAATCATATGTTAATGCTTCTTTCTGTGCTTTGGAATTTGACTAGCCAGTGGAATCCACTTAATTGGCACCCTCATTAACAGCCCGTCTATTCAACCTGAATGATAGCCTTAAGTGATTCATTCTAGATTGGTCCTCAGGTTTTAGAGTTTTCACCAAGTGCCCTAAGTGAGAGAGGCATTCCCCTCACGTGCAGGGAGGGACTCAGGCAGTGACAAATGGCACACTGACTACTGACAGGAATGCTGCTGTTTGCCTCAGCTCTTCCTCAGAAAGTGCAAAGTGCTGTTCTCACTTGCACGTCTTCCTTTCTGTGTGACCATTGGTTTAGTTGGTTCCATTTCTTTTCTTCTTACAAATGCTAATGAGTTCAACATAAAAACCATTTGAAAATTATTTACTAATGTATGTGGCCTGACCTGAAACAAGTACGTCATTCAATAAAACGTAATATTAATCAGTGTGCGATGTATTTTATAATCCTGGCAGAGTGAAGGTGGTCAATTAAATGATATGGTTGGATCTCTGTTGGGGTGTGCCAATTAAAAGGGATTCTGGTGTGTTTCAAAGCATTCAGGTGAGCTTGGTGCTCCAGCTTCTTGCTGCGGGGGAAGCTGAAAACCTGCAAGCATGCTGAAGACAGGAATGCCCCAGCAGTCTTTCTGGGAACCACACAAAGTGGACAGGCTAAAGACTTTAAGTCCTGCAGTTAGGAAAAAAATGCACTGGTCCTAGGAGCACAGGCAGGTTCCTGTCAGGATCTGTTCACTGCATGTAGGACCTGCTCTGAAGCAGCTCCGCTGCACCTACCACTGCAGGCAGTGATGTAAAGAGATTTGCACATGCAAATAGCCTTGGTTATGTGGCTGTGCCTTAGCTCCTCCCTTTCACTGGCTGGCAGAGTTAGACTGAAATGACCTGGATTCCAGGTGGAATGCCATGCAAGTGAATTTCTGTTTGTAAGATACTACAAGTGTGCATAGCTCAGGGAGTTTCCTTCAGCAGAACATGTCCATCCATAGATGTTGCTGCAGTTCTGAACAGGATCTAGTGGCTGAGCATTAAGAGTACATTCTGCACCAGCTCGGGCTACTGGATACCTAGGCTGTTTAGCTACCTGATTTGCTGATGCTTATTGGTTGTAGATAGATCTTTTGCCCCCCATAATAAGCCCATTAGGTAACATTCCATCTAAAGTCCAGTAGACCTTGCAAAAACCTGGTGGTTTTGGTACTGGAAAAGCAAGCAGGAAAGAAGGTGACAAGACAAAGCAGGGGAATGAGGGACAGAGAATTGGTTGGGAGGATGAGGCTAAAATAGAAATTGAAAGAGAACAAAGATAAAGTGATGTTCTCACTTTCAGGGTGTGAGGATTTTTGTCTTTATGCCCTTTCCTTTCTCCCTCTGTCTGGTGCTTTTGCCCTGTTGCTGCTGAGTTCTCTCCCTACATGTCCTTTAGATACTGTTTATGCTGTAATTGACTAAAGGAAAGCAGTTGTGATGTTCACAGATGTGAAAATGCAGCTGCAGGGAGGTGGAGGGAGAAGTGCAGCCCGTTCAAGGAGGGAAGCCCAGGAGCTGCAGGAGCAGCTGGCATTGCTGCTGCTGTCTGGGTGTTAGTGTCTCCTCATGGAAACCTGCTCTGCTGAGCTGCAGGTTCAAAAAGAAACAGTGCAAAGCACTGGAGGAAAAGAAGCTATTTTCATGTTCTTCCGTTGGAAAAGAACACTTAATAAACGTAGTTTTAAATGTTCTTTGTTCAAGTATCCTTTTACATCCTAATTACACATTTTTGTAGTCCTTTTCATGTGTCAAGCAGCCGCTGGTTTTTATGCTGAGTTTGGTTGCATCCTGTAGGGGTAGTGTTTCCTGGAGAAAGGCTCTGCATAGGCATTTATTACTATGTTTGTTGCTCTTTTTCATTAGATGTTACCTCTTGAGAAGCTTGGATGAGAAATACCCTGACTTGTTTTCCTTCTTAGTGCTTGGCACTGTCTTTTTGCTGTAAACCTGCCATGATTGTGGAGGGAAGAAGACAGCGAAGTTAGATGAGATTGGTAATTTTTCTTTGGAAGGAAGAAAGAATAAAAATGAACACTTAGATTTTGCAAACAAGTAATAGGAAAAAAGGTTATTTGCAGCTTGCTATTCTTTCTAGTGTCCCATCTAATTGCTCCTGAAATTGAAAATGTATAGTTTTGTGTTTCCAGTGAGTAAGTAGCTGCTCTTATACTCCTGTTACGTAGGTAGAATTTTTTTTTAAAATAAGCAATGGTAGAACAATCTTATCAATGAATATACATTCACTATGAAGTTGTTACCTTTCTGTAATGTTTTATTGCCATTAATATTCCTGTTAAAGGAATATTAATCTAAAGGCATATTCCTGCCAAAAGAGTATTAACCCTGACTCACTGATAGGTTTTCTGGCTGAATAAAACCCTCATGTACTTGCTGGGGGGAAAAGGTAGCAAATCTGGGCTAATGAATGTTAGTATTTCTCCTAGTTTTAGATATGAGAATATAGCTCCCATGGAAACTGCATAGCTCATTTCCCTTCATACTCAGTGTATGTGTATATCTTTATTTTCCACCTCCACCATTTTTCCTTCTAACCCTTTTTTTTTCTGAAACTTTGACTTTAAATGCAGGCAGGTGATGATTTTCACAAACTGTGTTTTATTTTGGTGTGGGTTGGAATGAGAGAAGTGGAAGTTAATGCCACCTTAAGCCCAAAATAAAATGGTAAGCAAACGTGCTGAATGTCAGAATTTCACAGTAGATGCTTCTTGTTCTACTGTAATCAGTTACAATTAAAGATTTTCTGTATTCATTGAAATAGCAGAGCAGGGGCCTTAAGTAAGAGCATTACTGGCATGTTGGGTCAGCAAATGAGTCTGGCAGATTGCTGCAAAATCAGGAAGATCCCTGAGCTGGGGCTGGAATGTTGTGTGGCTCTTCTGTGGCATCACATCCCGGTTTCCTTCAGAAGTCCTGCAAGCCAAGGCTTTGGAAGGACTGTGAAACCTCCAAATGTTTCTGTTACTGGAATAACAAGTTCTGGTCTGCTGTTTTCTTACATAATCAAATTATGCTCCAGACTCTCCAGTATTGTATTACAGCTCATTAATACAGGAATGGCCAGAGAGAGATCTGGGGAGTGGTGCTGAGCCCAGTAAATGTGGCACGCACTGCCGGTCAGAGGGTTTTGCCTTTATTTGAACTTGAGACAAAGTTAACACCCCAAAACAGCTCTAGTCAGCCTGAGGCTGTGAGTCCCCCACTTTTGGGCACTCAGTGAAGGCCAAGTGTTTGGCATTTCAAAGTGAGTATTTCTTTGTGTCTCAGTATAGCCTTGCTGTGTCCCAAGGGCTGTAAGAAGGTGCCAGTTTGAAATCCCTGTAGACAGCTGAAGTCAGGCAGAGCCTTGCAGGAGAGCAGTGCATGTACCCATGCTGAACAAAACTGTAGTGGGCTGGCAGGAGTGCCAGTGGAACCTGCATTGCAGTCATGGCCTGTTTCCTTTGCCTAGCATGCTGTGTATTTAATGGTTTGCATTTTGCCATCTTGCTGCCTCAGGCCATGGGAGAACTGGGTTTGTACAGAGACTGTGTTCAAACACACCAGGCCACAGTGCTCCCAGAGCATTTATTTCAGGATTTCTTCATGCATATGTTAGTAAATAATTTATAATGCAGATCGTTTTTTGGTCAATATTCTTGCAGAGTGTACACATCATTACATATGCCAGAACATTCTTAGAACATTCCTAAAAACATGCAAATACATGTTCAAAAACATACTGATGTCATGAAGGAGTCTTGGGCTTGATTTTCAACCTTTGCAAGTCACTGGTGAGGTTCAGAAGTGCCAGGCCATAAGAGACAATAGCAGTAATTTGATTCTGGAGCTGTTGGTAGGCCCCTTGCACTATGAAGGTAATCTGGGAAGGCACCCCAGTAATATTTCTGTAAGCACGTGTACCTCCCGTGGTCAGGGGTGTAGGAAGGAGCTTTGTACCAGGATGCCAGGCAGTCTGGCTACCAGCACCTGCCAGCTCTGGGAGCAGGGCTTGTGTTTGTACTTGCTGCTGCACTGGGTCCCATCCCAGTTATGACATTTAACCTTTATTTGCTGTATTGCAGTGTTTGACACAAGACGTTATGTAGAGCTGAACCAAACCTTTTGTCTCATCTATTCTGGTTTATCATTTAGAAGACATGCAATATCTGCCAGATGCTGCTTCCTAACCAGTGCAGTTTTGCATCACACCAGAGAATTCATCAGCATAAATCTCCATACACGTGTCCTGAATGTGGAGCAATCTGCAGATCTGTGCACTTCCAGACCCATGTCACTAAGAACTGCCTGCATTATACCCGGAGAGTTGGGTTTCGGTCAGTATAAAGATTCCTTTTGCTGTCAATTGATGTATAATTTATGGTTTTTAAAGTGGTTTTCCATTTTCATAAGCACTGTTTGGACAATACCAGCTTCGTGGGTTTAAGATTGTCATGGCAACAGTACTATTAGTACTGAAATTTTGGAATAAATGCCTTAGGATTCTGCTTTGGTTTGGCCATCCACTTTTGTATATGATTAAATCAGAATATTAGCTAGTGTAACACAGATTCAGGACTTCACAGTTTATAAAGTCTAGACAATTCAGATGCATTATCTTAATTTCAGGTTTTCAGAAACCTTCTGGAGTTTTTCCAAACCATTGAGTTTTAGATTGTTCTTTCTGGTAGAAGGGTCATTGTCAGTACTTCCAGAATGTATGGTTGAGATGTTGATGGGCATGCTGCATCTGTCTGGTTGTTCTCTTTTCTGTGCCAAATCAAGATTCATTGACTTTATCACTTTACATCACTTGGAAATTGCCTTTCTCAAACAACCTTGTCTTTTGATTCTCCTTTGTTGCTCTTCAGTTTCCCTTTGACTTTTACATTTCCCTGTAATGGCAACTCACTGAGAAAATGGGGAGCAGAGGCATTTCATAGAAATGTTTAGTTTTGAAAGACTTGAAGAGATCTTTCTGTTAGCATTTTCCTTGCACTTGAATGGCAGGCAGCACAGCAAGAGATCAGAAGAGCCACCTGTACCTCGAGCTTTGCTGAGCACTCCAAAAACATGTCCACATCACCCTGTCTGCCTGGAAAAAGGCCATTGCCAATCTTCCAGCAGGTAGCTCCTTCCACCCTTAAGGTGCCCCAGTTCATTTTCCAGGATGGCTGTGCAATTGTCCCCTAAGGGATGAAAGCATTTTTACTGCATCAAGCCTCTGTTTTCAGCTTGAATTCATGGCCTGACGTAACTCCAAGCCCTTCTCATTTCTTTGGGTTCTTTTCTTTTACCCTTTTCTCTCAAGCAGTAGTCTTTCTTGTCCTGCATTTCTCCTCCATCTGCTTCCTGCACTCCAGTGATCCTCCCTCTCATGTGTGTCTCTTGGGTTTGAACATGGAATCACCTCTAGGACCTCCTGGCCTGCCCGGTAGCACCAGCAGAAAGAATCCCCTTCACTGGGAATCTAAGTCACTAAACTTTTCAAGATGTCTCATAAAATCTCATGTCACATTGAGTTGAGAATATCTTGATCTGGTGAGACTAAACCAAAGTCATGCAGGCAAGCAAAAGCAGTCTCTGGGAATGTTACTGTGTCCCTCCTTAGCCTCCCCAGCCTCTCCTGGAACTGTGGTGCTTTCCCCATGAGCAGCACAGCCTGTCCTGCCTCTGCCAGGAGGTTCCCTTTGACTCAGTGATTCAGGCTAGCTGTCTGCACTGAGTCAGCTGGAAACTCCAGCCTGAGTTTCCCTGCCTGCACCCAAGGTGAACACAAGCAGCTGCTGGAGCAGTCCCAGAGGAAGGCCTGGGCCTTAGGACTGTGTGATGAAATGCAGTGGTGGGTGCTGAGGATCAGCTGTCAGGTGGCATCACGAGAGAGTGAAGTCAGGCCGTGGCACGGGGAGGTGGCAGTGCCACCCTGCTCTCTGGGGACACCTCGGGAGCGTGAGTGTCGCTTTTCCCATGCTGTGCACGGCTGGGAAAAGTGCTCAGCTCTTGGGAGAGCTCCAACAGAGCCAAAAAGAGCAGAACAATCTGCTTTAGAGAATGCATTGGGAAGCAGACACTAGATGGGTATAAACTCAAGGAATATTATTAGAGTGTAAATTAAATGCCCAGAAAAAGAATGGATGTCATTTCATAAAATTCAAGGGTGATAAATTTTAAAAGTAAAACGGGATCTTTGAATTCAATGTAGAACTGTATTTCCTGCTTTATTGCTATCATCAGGGCAGTAAAACTATTGAAAAATTAAATTGACATTTATATCAAAACAATCATACTGCCATGATAGATGCTAAAATTAAAATTCTGGAAGGGTGGAGGCCTTCTATGTTTCAAGAGTTTGTAAAAGTCTTACTGCAAAATACTGATCAATAAGAAATTGTCTCATTTGACAGGTAATTGCTGATTGCACTATGTTCTTGGACTGATTTGGGAGCATTTGCTACTGGAGGTGTAGGGCATTAAAGGGGATCATTGTGTATAAAAATTCTTATGTTCTAATACTAATTCAATTTTTTAATCATTTCATTTTAGAATAGATGCAGAAAGGTCAGAAATTTTCGTCACAGCAGAAGTATGTTTTTGAAAAATGTTTTCTGAATTCCAATATGATGTATTGATCTGATAGTAGGGATTTGGCTTTGTTTTCCTGAGTTTCAATCCAAGTGCTGATTTGATTACATGTCCAGAAAATCATTACCAGTATATCTTCATTAAATCTAAACAAGGGAAATGGTGAAAATATTTTCCTTAGTGGTTTTCCATTTGGTGGTAGTTTCTAAATTGCTGTGGTGT
This sequence comes from Geothlypis trichas, assembly GCA_009764595.1. Lineage (NCBI taxonomy): Eukaryota > Metazoa > Chordata > Aves > Passeriformes > Parulidae > Geothlypis > Geothlypis trichas. The sequence goes on along the minus strand of CM019933.1, from coordinate 86,292 downwards.
ACTTTAAACAATGCTCTGCATGTGATAAAAATGCATTCTGGAAAATCTCTTTCCAAGTTTGCAGAGGATTTAAGCATTTTTCTGCAATCAATAGAGTACTTGTCTGTCCACCCGTCTATCTATGTTATTGTAATAACATAAAAACATCTTCTGACCTCCTATCTCTTAGAATTTCAAACGGCAGTGTGTGAAATTTCTCTCCCCTTACTCTGTGACCCACCAATCGCTGGTTGTGTTGATTCTCAGGGGGTTGTTGCAGTGGACAGACAATGCAGTTTTTTGCATTTTCTCCAGGTGTGTGTGTCTCTGCCCGTGTCCATGTCCCGCCCTGTGGGGCGGGCTGCACTGACTCTGCTCCGCTCTCTCCGCAGCTGCGTGCACTGCAATGTCGTGTACTCCGACGTGGCGGCTCTCAAGTCTCACATTCAAGGTTGTCACTGTGAAGTCTTTTACAAGTGTCCTATCTGTCCCATGGCGTTTAAATCTGCTCCCAGCACACACTCCCATGCCTACACACAACACCCGGGTATCAAGATAGGCGAACCAAAGTAAGCAAACTTCATCTTCTACTGCACTTGCCTGCATTTGAATGAGCTGTGAAACTGCATTGTGTCCTGTGCTTGCAGGACCTCTGACAGCCACCGGTGTGTCAGCCTGCTGGGAATGGGGGATTTCTGTAGTGCTTTCCTGACTTTTCAGCTGGGAGTTCATTGGGCAAGGATGACATTTCTCTGAATGCACTAGCAGCTCTTTAAGTACTGCATGCTACAAGAGAGTGATTGCAAAATGTAATTACACAAATTATTTGGACAGGTGGCCAGAGCGTTGCTCGTTCTGATGTTTTAATCTGCTTAGCTCATCTGCATTTTTACTGTGAATTAAAATAATGTGATTCCTAAAAGAGATGCTAATACTAATTGGTGCTTATGTAGTGATTTTCATAACGTGGTTGAGAAGTTGAGAAAAAGCTATTTTATCTGTTTATATAAGCTTTTTTCCAATAGGTAATCTCTTTCTGGCTTCAAGCAGAAGTGGTTTTGTTCTGTGCCTAGGAAAGTTGCCCATAAAGGTGGTAGTTTGCCGAAGGTGGTGACACCCAGTACAAGTAGGGCTCGGCTTCAGGGTCTTTTTTTAAAGCTGTTGGTCAGCCCTGCTGGAGGTGCTGTGTGTGCAGGCTCCTGCAGCCCTGGGGTGGGAGCCTCTGAGCCCCCTGCCCCTCCATCTGCCTGTCCCCCAGTGGCACAGTGCGCTTGGAGAGCAGAGGGGACGGAGCTGCGCGTTCTCTCTGCGGCAGCGCGGTGACCACTCGCACGCTCCAGAACACTGAAGGTGTCGTGTGCTGTAGTAGCCAGTGTTCCTGAGAGTTCACTTTCTCACTGTTTCTTCTAACGTATTAACAGATTTTTCTCTTCAGTTTCTCTGTTCAGTTTCTCACCGTTTCTTCTAACATATAAACAGCAGATTTTTTTCCTTTGTTTACACTTCCATCAAAGCAAAATGGCAACAAACTTGCCATGTCTGATACCAAATGGAAGTAATTTCTGCCTCGTGGGAAATGATACATTGTTTTAATTCAGGATAGTATCATCAGTCTGGGGCTGTTAGATACCAGCATTTAAAACTTTTTTCAGGTTCCCATAGTTCTCATTAGAGAAATCGAAAAGATTAAGATCACTGTTTGTGTAAGATGCTACCCATATGAAAAGTGAACTGTGCTTGGATCTGCCAAATTGTTTCTGATCAGGTTAATGAATTAAGTATTTTGCATTAGTTTTTTTCCATATAGATGGAATTTAGAATCCTCTAAATTCGTAGAGGAATGCACTTATAATTGCATTCCTCTACGAATTTACTTTTATGATAAAAAAATGAAATGAAATTTTATTATGTACTACTGCAATAAGTCACAGAATCCATAGTGGAGCAGTTCTCTTAAGAAGTGGTGTTTCCTTTAAACTTGCCAGTTTAATCACAATGCATGCAGAGTGACTGGTGGGGTGTTTCCAGCCCTTGCCCAGTTCTGAGCAGAGCTGGCAGGCTGCGTTTGGGGCACCTGTGCTGCCCCAGGCTGTGTGTGTGTGTGTGCCTGGCACCCCGTGCCAGCTGCCAGCCCAGGGCTGTGGCACAGGGCAGGGACACTGGCAGTGCCCAGGCCTTCTGAGGCTCTGCAGCAGGGCACACTCCTCTGTTACAGCACTGGGGCTCCTGGGCAGGCTGGCCGCCTGCCCCTGCCATTTACTTGGGACTGTGTGATTTACAATTACATTACAAACAGTTGCTGCACAACAGATGCACTAAACTATCTGGTGTGTGAAAAATGACTTTTATATGCAGGGATTCTCAGTGGGATGAAATGAGATTATTTTAATATAGGGAAATGGATGGCTGTCTTGTCTTTCAGCTCTGGGAAGCTCTCTCCTGTCACATACTCTTAAGCTCTGGTTTCCCAGAAAGCCACCGAGGTGACCTTTTTTCAGTAAGCAGTGTCTAGGAGTGGCACTAAGATATTTTTAATGGCTGATCTCTTTTTGAATACTGGAGAAATTCTTGTTTATTGAGCCAAATTATGGATATTTATGGTACTATTGGTAAAAAGTATATTATCCCACAAGTTCCTTTTTTTCAAGAAAAAAAATTGGGAAGGAGGAATACTATCCTCTGGTGCAGAAGCTTTCCAAATGCTAAATGTCTTTTATATCACTGAAAGTATTTTCCTGAGATAACACTTGTATTTATTCCAAGATAGTACATGAATTTGCAAAGCAGATTTTTGGGAAGTGAAAAGGCCACGTGCCTGCTTTGGTGCATCCTGTGGGACAGGAGCAGTGCTGAGTAACCAGCCTGGGAGTGGGATGGGATGGGATGGGATGGGATGGGATGGGATGAACTCCCTGACTTATTCCAGCATCCCTGTAAATGACATCCTGTGGAAGCACAACTGCCTTTAAGCTTTAAACAGCATTTCAGGCAGTTGCATGTTAAACACTGATTATTTCAATTAAATTACAAAAAACCAGAACGAGTGTACATGGTTGCATGTATGTTAAGGATTGAAAATGATGTTTTTGCTGTGTTTGAAGGAAATACTCCAGGTCTGTATAGTCATAACTCGTACTGTGAGGTGTGTTGGTATGAATTTAAGTGAGTACAGTCTTTGCCCAGAGACTTGTCTGAAATTTGGATCTTTACCAGATAGCTCTGCTTCTGTGAAGGCAGGGTAAAGTACTTTAGCTGCCATAGGAAATGCAGAGATTCAGCTCGTGGTGGTTTTAGAGAGTTACAGTTTCTATATGTGATAAATTCAGAAAGAATTTCTACAGATCTCCAGATCTGCAGTGAAGGGTTCCGCACAGAAAGCAGGACAATAGTACATTTATCATCAGAGGATGCTGTGTAAATAATACATTTATGTTAGCATGTGTGAGAAACTGGGACCCCTTGATAGCACCAAGTCTTTCCCAGTTAATATGAAGCAGTGTATTGCTTTTCATTTGGAGTTCCAGGACAGCTTAGACGTGGAAGCAATGTCCATGTTCTTGTCATCTCAAAACAGAGTGCAGAGTGATCCCTGGAGCTCTGGAACAATGCACCATCGATGGTAATTACTTAGAGGGACATAGAAAGGATATTGTGTGGCTAATGAGAAGATTTAGCACTTTAGCAGGTAGGAGGTTTGATGGTGGTTTTTTCAAGTGGAAGTTACTCTTAAAGATGGGAAGTGCCTGTTGCTGTACTGAGCACCTGTGGTTGGTTCTTTTATTGTAGCTCAATTTTCTCTGCAGCACTACAGATTACATGGCTTAGATTTCTCTCTTACAATCTGTGGTTAGAAAACTGCTGTAAGAACAGGAGTCTGGGGAACCTTTGTTCAAAAGTCACATATGCTCCAAGAAAGGAAGTGTTTGGTGGTGTCTCTACATTTCTGTGGCAATTCATCAAGGCTTGGAATGGCAGATCAGGGAAATCCTGTCCTGCACTGTTGGAGCATCAGGGCATTGACAGAGTCTAGGTTTGGCATTCAGGAGCATCACAGCCATGAACATTGCCAAAAATGTATTTATCTTGAAGTACGTTACTAACTGCAATTGAATAATCGCTCCCTTACAATGTACTGCATATGCAAGGTACAGGTTTGTAATCTGCAGCAGGGATATTATCCTTTAGCTACAATGTGAGTTAGAAACTGAAGGTGTTGAACTGTCAGAGTATCCTGAGCAGATGTTGTTGTTGTATCTGTAACTGGCACATGCTATTGTTTTCTGGCTTCTTGTTTGCACTTTTTTTTTCTATTTTTCTGTTTCTTCTACTGCTCCCATATTTTGAAATTGAAGGATGTTTTGAATTAGTTTAACTTTTTTCAGGCAGTGTGAAACAATTGCTTAAACATGTCAGATCTTATCTGTGATGAGAAAAAAAGTTAACGTTGTGATTCTTGCAAATAGATCATCAACGTGACTGACATTGTTTATTGTGCTTCTGTTTTTAGAATAATATATAAATGCTCTATGTGTGACACTGTGTTTACTCTGCAACCTTTGCTCTATCGCCACTTTGATCAGCACATTGAAAACCAGAAGGTGTCTGTTTTCAAGTGTCCAGACTGTTCTCTTCTGTATGCACAGAAACAGCTAATGATGGATCATATCAAGGTGTGTAGGCATCTTCTCTTGTTTCCTTCATGATACCATTTGTCATGCAATACATGCTGTGAAAGGCACAGAGTAACAAGACTGCTGAGGGAGATGTTAATAATTCTGAGGGGATAATCTGTGAATGTTGTTATCAAAAGTTAAACTTTTATATTTTGTCTGGTCTTCAGCATATCTGTAATGACTCAGTCGGTTTTTCTGTAAGAATGTTGATTTTGGTGTACTGGGAATATCTCAGAAAGTCCAATCCTAACAAATGCTGAGTTTTATTTACAATATTTTAAGTATAATTCCAATTGTTAGGAGCTAAGAATGCTAAGCGCATCACAAAATCAAACCTTTGATGTTCAGAATTGACCATGTTGCTAGATGTAGAGGTTACCTGTGTTATATGAACTTCACCATGAGTGCTTTGGAAGACACTCCAGTGGATCTCCTCATGAACACCCTTAGGAGCTGAGGATTCACTGTGATCCTTGTCAGTCCTGCTCTGAAGGATCAGCAGCCCCTGGCCATCCTTTGTTAGCCTCTTACCTCATGTCACACAGACCACAGCTGAGGTTTTCTGCCTTATTAACCCTGGTGCCTGAACACACAGCGGGACTGTGGAGCTCTCTGGCAGTGACACAATTTCTGAATACCATTTCTGTACCGCACAGTGGAAGACCAGACTTCTTTATTGCCTGCTAAAACCATAACTTTGCATTTTAGTCCCAGCTATGGCACTTGTAACCACAGAATTCTCTGAAGTAGTGTTGAAAATAAGATCACAAGTCTTGAAAAAAAGAGGTGGTCTTAAAGCCAGTCTTCATCTTGAGGAGGAGATGAGGGAAAGGCTGAGCCAGGATGTTCAGAAATACAAGGACTGGGTATTCTCATTGTTTCTGAACTAGTGGCACTAGTTCTTACTGCAAGCTATCCTAGATGTTCCTCTCATGCAGCAATGCAAAACTCTAATTTCTGTTTCCTTTGATCTACTCAGATGGTTGGGGTTTTTTATTGAATAGGCTAATTCTGCCTATTGCAGTGTAGTCTTGTTTCTGCAGTTAGTTTTTCCTGACTCAGATATTACTGGAAAAGTATTGTTCTGTCTGTACACAAGTACTTCTGTAAGGCCTGAAGACAACACTTTCAGGAGCTTAGTCTGACTGCAGTCAGGGCCAGAAGCTGTCTTTACAGAAACTGAGTGCTTGGCAACTCACTTGGCAACATTTCACAGATGTGCTCACTCACTTGGGCACTACTTAACTTCCTTGGCTTTAGTGTTCCATGACAGCATTTGAACTTTCAGCCAGTGGGGTTTTAGCATGATTCACAATAAATGAGTCAGACATTCTAGAGACTAAAATTAGAGAATTAAACAATACATGTGCAGTAGCAGTATTGCTGGTTTTGCATTTAGGATGTGTGTACAGCAGTAGGGACTGGAGCAAAGCATTGTAAATTGGAATTCAGTTAAGGGGGACTGAAAAAACAGTAACAGGTTATAGATGAAAGCAGGAAAGGATTCAGGGAGAGGATAAAAGCACAAAAGGACTCAGGGAGAGTACGAGTGCCAGACAGAGGCAGAGCTCAGCCACACAGAAAGTAATGGTTTGGTATGGCTAGACATAAACCATCAAGGCAGAGACAGACCTGGTGAAAGTAGGACAGAAAGGGACAGAAGGAAGCTCAGGAGGAGATTATTTAAAGCTACAGAAAATAACCCAGGATAATTCCTGCAGATGCCAATATTTCTTGATGGCAAAATGTGTGTCTTATTTTCCTGTAATGACTCGCTACAAGAAAATTTCCAGCAGCCAGTGGGAGCAGATGGTGAAGGACCTGCCTGGCCTGGCCTGGCCTGGCCTGCAGGTGTAACACTCCCTGTTTGGCCAGCACTGGGACTCCATACTATGCTTTAATGGTCTTGGTGTAGTTTCAAATAAGAAATGAAATTTCAAATATTATATCTACAAGACATTTGGAAAGTTGAGCACTAACATTTTACATGCTGATAGGTTGGTCTGGAATGGAATCTCCAGGTCAGCCTCAGTTGCCTGGGAGTACAGGAACCTTGTTTCCTGCTCCCCTGTGCAGTGGGATACTAAAGCCAGCCTCCTCCTTTACTACACACCTGCACTTTGCTCTTAGTTGTTGGTCCTGTGCACTTTGCTTTTTATTAACAGTTATGGGGTGTTAATTACTGGCTTTTCTGCTATTTAAATCTGTGAAATCAAAGAACCTGCTCAGACCCCCTGACCTGCTCAGACCCCCTGACCTGCTCAGACCCCCCTGACCTGCTCAGACCCCCTGACCTGCTCAGACCCCCCTGACCTGCTGTGTGCCCCACACACCTTGCCCCACACTGCCTAGCAAGGTAGCCCTGAATGAGTGTGCTCATAACCTGACTAGAGAGTAAGGCAGGGCTCAACCTCAGCCTCAGCATAAAATGCTAATAGATTACAAAGCTGTGTGATGTTTCTGGAGTTGCCTTATCTGATTTACCAATATGCCAAGTCAACATTTGGTCAATAAAAACACCTTTCCTTCTTGGAGAACTCCAGTCACGTAGGCTGGAATGAGAATGCTCAACTCACATGTCAGCTAGTTAAAGTGAGAAATTAAACTTAACATAAAGCACTTCTTGAGCCCTTTTTCCCTCCCTGCTAAACCACAACTTAAACTCAACCTCCAAAGTAAGTCTCTTATTTTTTTGTGAAAATACCAATATACAGTGTCAGTTATTGTTAGGCCATGCTACGTCTTGCCTTTATTTAATCCTGTTTCTTTCCAAATGTGATCTGATGATAATAGTATGCCAAAGATGTAAGTGAAGGCTTTTGGTTGAGTACAGCTGTGTATGTCTATGTCAGTTTTGTCCCTTTTTTTCTCTCTGTTTTATTATAGTCTATGCATGGAACTTTGAAAAGTGTTGAGGGGCCACCAAACCTGGGGATAAATCTGCCTCTCAGTACTAAACCCACAACTCAAAACTCAGCCAGTCACAACAAGGAGGACACAAAATCTATCAACGGAACAGAAAAGTTGGAGAAGAAATCTCCTTCTCCCATAAAGAAAGCAGAACCTAAAAAAGTCACAAGCCCTGGCTGGACATGTTGGGAGTGTGACAGGCTCTTCACTCAGAGAGACGTTTACATCTCCCACATGAGGAAAGAACATGGAAAGGTAAAGGAATATATTCAGTACAAAAAGGTGAATTAAACCCGAAAGGCGAAGTATTTGTTTCTACATTCCAGTTGTGTTTCTGAAAAATTCCTTTAAGTCCCAGTATTATTATTTACTGTTCTTATATCTATTTCATCTTTTTTGCTTCGGCTGCTTAGTTTTTTTCAGTTTCTACATCATTCTACTGAGAAAATCAATTGTAGACTTGTTCATTCAGCACCGAAGTTTTTTCAAGATGGAAAGAGTGACAGATATTGCTGTATTTCATCCAAACCATCTAATCTGTTCCAGGTTCTTATTTCTTCTTTGTGCCTTCTCAGTTCCCTCTCTTGACAGTGGTGTGGTCAACGTGGCAGTGCTGGGGTAACAGTTGGACCCAGTTTTAAAGATCTTCTCCAGCTTAAACAATTTGCTTCTGTTCTGTTCTGAAGCTCAGTGCCTGTTAGCCTCAGGGAGTGGAGACTCAGTCATGTTTTACTCATCCACTGAGTGCCAACTGGAGTTTCATTTAAAGGCAGACACATTCCATAGTTGAGCTGTTGCTCTAATATGACACTTAAGAGTTCAGCTGAGTTAACAAGTTGAATTTTGTATTTAAAGCACCTGAATTTGAGCTACCTTACTTAAAATGGATTGAAAGGGAAATGTGGGAATGTTGCATCCTCACGTCAGCAGAGAGACTGATGTTCTCCTGCGCTGAACAGCATTTCCAGGTAAATGAAATTAAAAAGACTGGCAGGCAGGAAGGCAGCAGTGCCCCTGCTCAGCTGGGGCAGGCTCCAGCCCCTTGCTGACCTGTGGCAGGCTCCAGCCAAGCCAGGTCCTCACCTGTGCAATGCTCTGACTCTTTCCTCAGCTGGGAAGCAGGGAGCCAGACTGATGCACTGTGCTGCACTGCAGCAAAAGACCAGGACTGGGAGGGATAATAGGCTGATTTTGTCAAAGTGGAGGAGAACCACTCTGAATGAAAATCCATCCTTTTCAGGATTCTAATGTGCTGTAATAAATGATTGCACATTTCCAGAGGTTTCTATTACAGTTATTATCTCTAAAGCTGTTCTGCAAATTATTTATTCTGTTTATAAATGTTTTATGGAAAAGCTGAAAATGCTGGACTACTGAGTGTCATCTTCAATTTTCTTAGGACAACTTCAAGCAAATAGCACCCCAGCATCATTGCCTCCAGTAACTCCCACCCCATTCTTTCAGCCTCCTGCTGCCCAAATATTAACTCAGCAGAGCTTTTACTGGCACTCAGAAATGCGGTTAGGACTGAATGCATTGTACATTTATGCAATTCTAACAAACAAAGCAGCACAACCTCCCAATGAAACTGTCACTTCAGAGTGAACTAGAGAGCGATATTCAGTCTGATTCCATCCACAGCAGAGTAGCCAAAGGCATGTAAAGAAGGTTAGTAACACATCAATAATGCTTTTTAAATATTAGCTTTAAATCTGTGTCTTTCTCTCTCTGATGTTTATGAGCAATGTTACCTCAAGAATAGCACTTATTATGAAATATTAGATAATTGTTGCACTCAAATCCTGGCCTGAAGGCCTCTTTCATTGCTTCCATTCAGGTGCTGGTTTTTATACCCACTCAAGGAGTTCTTTCAGTAACACAGGAGGCACACAGATACTAAAATGAACAGAAATACAATTCCATGTCTTTCAGAAATGGGGGATACAGACCAGGTGCTACATTCCTTCCCAACCTGTAAAAATTTCTAGTAATTGTTAGCTGTCAAAAAGACTGTTGAAAAACTAAACTTCTACCATAGACAGAATAGAAATGAGCGTAAGATGACCAACTATGTCATATGGATCTAATAAATAGAGGAACTAATTTACAGTCTTATTTTCTTAAGAATCATAGGTGTGGGTTAAATGCTCTAAAATGATCCTTTCAGAATGATTGTTTAAAACTGTAATTAAGCAATTCATGTGCTATTCAAAAAATCCATTGTCATGCAAGGTATATGAAAATCCTGGTTTCAAACTTCTAGTTTCTGCTTTTGTAGGAGCAGAGTGCAAGAGCTGTAACCCCTAGCTGATCCCAGCTGGATTGTGCAGAGGTGTTCATAGGAGAGGTGTTGCTGTGTGTATCCCCTTTGGACAGATCCTTAAGGTTCCAGCCCTTACTGGGAACTGTGTACACAGACAGACAGATTCACCTCTTCTGATCCTCTCCTGAGGATCCTGGAGGAAGGGAACCAGCTGGAGGGGAGGAAGTTTTGTAGCCACCTCGGTGTGACTCTCTACCTGATCTTCAAAGGGCTGCCAAAAAAACCAAACGTTACCAGCCCAGAGCAGGGAGGGTTGCACCAAGCCTGTATAACTCCTGTCTGAAACTGGATCATGTGTGTCTGCCTTCTGCTGAGCTCCTTGCCCTTTGTGCAGGTGTGTTTCTGGGAAGGGCTGATGTTTTCTAAGTAGGAATTACCAACTCCAACTTAGTCATTGATCATCCTCTTCTGTCAAGACAAGATGCTGTACAACAGATCGTGCTGCACTTAATTACAGAAATAATTTTTCAGTTCTTTTTGGTTTGGCTGCCATTGCAGAATCTAATGCATCCAAAATTCTGGGTCCCTATCTTGAGTCTCCCCAGGAATTTAGAACAAGTGTGGGGTCACAGCTAGCTGCCCCACATAGTGCCCCCAGGTCCTGCTGAGCATCATCCTCTTCCTGCTTTTCTGACCACGGGCTTGATGCTTCTGCTCACTGCCACACAGCCAGTGTGTGACTGCTCCAGCCCTTCTCAATTTCTTCCCTTACTTTTCCTACCCCTCGGCCAGCTGAAACATCAGCCCCACAGAATTCCCCAAACAGATGGCCATCAAGTTGGCATCAGATCATACTGCTCATTTTGCCATGACTTTCCTGAACTCTGTTAGTGTGGCAGTGTCTGTGAGGTTCAAGTTTGGTCCTTCTTCTGTGCTCTTCACCACTCCCTGTATGTGGCTGAGGAGCTCCAGTCAGCAGCTGAGGACATGGTTTGGTGATGGGAAGGGAAAGCACCCCCTCATCCTGCTGCCTTTATTGAACCAGAAATAGTCCTCTGATCTTCCCTTTTTCTTTGGTGGAAAAAATTCTCTTCATCCACTGTCCTTGACACCAGTTCACAGCTGGAGACAGGGGTGTGTGTGTGTGTGTGTGTGTGTAGCTCGTGGGGGCCACACTGCTTTGAGAGAGGTCCAGCTCTGACCTGTACAGTGCTGTTGAAGAGGGGCTGTACGTGAAGTACAGTACCAAAAACGGGTAAGTGATGTTTCTTTCCTATCTATCAGAAGGTTCAACACAGGCACCACTTTTGCTGAGCTTTTTTAATGAAAGTCTTTCTGTTATTTTTTTAAAGCAAATGAAGAAACATCCTTGTCGGCAATGTGACAAATCCTTCAGCTCGTCCCACAGCTTGTGTCGGCACAATCGTATCAAGCACAAAGGCATTCGGAAGGTTTATACCTGCTCGTAAGTTCTGGTTTCATTTATTTACAAATGGAATACAAAAACCATTGTTAGTCGAACATCTTTCCTTAACTGTGGAAAAGCCAGTGGCCCATTCTTTCAGATGCCCAGGACAGGCCCAATCAATTACCTGTCCTGCCTGCAGACACGTGTCAGGCTCCTGAGAGTGCAGTGTGTAAAGTCTACAATCTCAAATTTGGCTGAGCTGAGAGTTCTCAGTTCCACTTTGGGGAACCTGGTTTTCAGGAGTATCTCAAATACAAAACCATTCTGCCAGTCTACAAAAGGCACTTGTTAAGCATGACACTTGAATGTGTGTGTCTGTGTGTGTATCTGCAGGCACTGCCCGGACTCCAGACGTACTTTTACCAAGAGGCTGATGCTGGAAAAACATATTCAGTTGATGCACGGCATTAAAGACCCTGATGTGAAAGAAATGACTGAATCTACCAACATGGAAGAAAGGGAAGTAAAAGAAGACACAAAGGTAATCACTTAGAAGACTCATTCAGTCACTGAGAATGATTTTTTTGGAGTATATATTCAGGGTTTTTAAATAAATACAGGTACCTTGATGCCATAAATGACTCATCTTCTGTGAAGCAGAGCCCCAAAAGGATAGTTTATCAGAGTAGTTTTAGAATTTGCCAAGGAAAGGTTCTGACATTTGCAAGTCACAAATAGTTATGAAAAGAGCTGCATATTTCTGCTTTCATGACACACCATTTCTGTCTCTATGTTAGGTTCCTAGTCCAAAGCGTAAACTGGAAGAACCTGTAATGGAGTTCAGACCTCCACGAGGTGCAATCACTCAGCCATTAAAGAAGCTGAAGATAAATGTTTTTAAAGTTCACAAGTGTGCAGTTTGTGGCTTTACAACAGAAAATCTTCTCCAGTTTCATGAACATATTCCTCAGCATAAATCTGATGGCTCTTCATACCAATGCAGGGAATGTGGACTCTGCTACACATCTCACGTGTCCCTGTCCAGACACCTCTTCATTGTGCATAAGCTGAAGGAGCCTCAGCCAGTATCAAAGCAGAATGGCTCTGGGGAGGATAATCAGCAGGAAAACAAACCCAGCCACGAGGACGACCCTGCCAACAGTGCGGCCTCAGACAGAAGATGCAAAGTGTGCGCAAAGACTTTTGAAACTGAAGCGGCCTTAAACACTCACATGAGAACACATGGCATGGCCTTCATCAAGTCCAAAAGAATGAGTTCAGCTGACAAGTGACAGATTGTTTGGGATGCAGAAATCTCGCTCCACATTGGAATACTAATGACATTTTTGCTACAGAAAGCTCAAGGTATAATAGTATTAACAGTACTGTTCAGGCTGTTGCAATATATTCTGCATAAAAGTGTCCCCTTCACCTCATTGTCTATACCCTCAGAACCATGGAAGCAGTATTTGAGTTGAAAAATGTTTGTATATATTTAAACTAATAATTTTTATACTCTTTGGTTATGTGTTTGTATCAGTAACTAGTGGAATTATTTTTTTTTCCCGGTTATTTTCTGTTCTTTTGTAGTAAATTTCTTTAAAACAGAGTTCTGAATGCCAGGGCAGTTCCTTAGGTTTCTTAAACTGTTTGGTTTTTGAATGCTTCTGAAAGAAAGTTTAGCTAATGGAAGTTTAGCATCAAGAGGAGGTGCTAGGAGGGGAGAGGAAAGAGGAAGCAAGCTAAGGTGAGGGTCCAAGAACCTGGACCTCCAAATATCTGAGGAAGCTTTTAAACTTTTTCTTACAAAATACATTACAAAAAAAGACAAAAGTACCACTGCATGTGTAAAATTAAGTGCTGGTTTTTAGGTGGCAACACCAGAACAGGTGCAGACCTCCTGGAGTGGTGAAGTACTTTTGAAGAGTATAAATGCACAACTCTAAGTATCATGAAGTGACATTTTCAGGTCACCAGGTGCTTGTGATCAAAGCTCAAATTGTTACAAATGGGCTGGGCTGCTCTGGATTTAAGAAATAAGATGTAATTAGAGGAATAGGTTTATAATGATGATGTTTTTTGTCATGTAATTTATTAAACATATAGAAGTGAGTACACAGCATTATGTTTTCCTTGCTGGTTATTGAAAGGAAATAGTTGACCCTTGCTGCAGGGGTTGGGATTTGCCAGCTCCATATGATCATGCCAAACATTCTGGTGCTCAGTGTCACACACACCCACAAGTGGGAAGGAGCCAGCCCCAGCCAGGAGTGGGACTGGGGCCTGCAGCTTTAGCACAAGCCAGACATTGCAAACTCCTGTCCAGCACCACTAGGTTTGCTTGCACAAGTACAAAAAGGTACCATCCTGTCCCTTTCAGATAGAGTTCTCTGTGAGAGTATATTTTTAGTTTGTTTCTGCATTTTATACCTTGTACGTAACCCTACAAAAACATTTTTGTACTTTTTTTTAAAACAAATTGTGTATATATAGATAGCTGCATGATAAACTGTAGTAATTGTTGGGTTCCTTAAAAGTCTTGCTGCTGTCAGATGTTACTATACATTATGTCCATTACAACTGTATTAAACACATTTCATATGTAAATAAATGTGGAGCATTTTGCCCCAAAAGATTTGTGAGATTCTGTTATTTATCATTAAATTCTAATAGTTTTAAAATTTGAAGTGTTTAAAAAAATATGGGTCCTCTCAGCCCCCTCTGTAAAACTTAGTCTTTCTGGCAATTGTTTCTCAGATCCATTAGTTCTGCTCTCTCCATCCTCATTCCTAGCTTGGCTCCTGGGTAGATGCTTGTTAGCCCGTTTCTATTTCTGGCATCTCAAGTGCTTGTGAGGTACTTCATCCTACAGTGGGCAAGCACCACTGCACCACTGCCCTTCCCATGTAGTGGATACCTCTGAACACTTGTTTGTTGATGTGCACTGTCAACTGTACAACAAATGAGTTATCACTATGCAGAATGGTGTTTTGTATACAGTGAACAGATAATAAAGTTCAATTTTCACAGCCATTACTATTACCTTTCTTTATTTTCCCTTTTCACTGTCTTACACCTGCAGGTAACCTGATGGTGCCAGAGTGTCACAGTGCCACCCATGTCCCCAGAGGAGCTCCTGCACAGCCAGGGAGTGCAGCCCAGCTGCTTGGCACTGGGCTCTCCTCAGGTCTAACTGGCAGAACAGTTTAACCCTCCTGCCAGTAATCTCTTCAAAGGTTGAAGGACAGAGGGTCTTGAACTGCCCCATAATCTCCAGCCACATTTCTGTGTCAGAGCTGACATACCTCCTTAACAGGAGGACAATGTCCTGAAGAGCAGGAGGTGAACAGAAGGTTTTAAAGCAATGTGAGATAGGGTGAAAAGGCACAGATATCAGTAGGCATGCCTAAAGGAATTATTTCCCTTTGTAAACTATAGAAAAAATGTTTAAACTTATTTTAGTCCAAGATCTGACATTTGAGTTGTTTGCTTTTAATTAACAATGTGACATTCACAGTCAGAGATGACAGAAATACTCCTCTTTTTTACCTCTTTCCTGTGAGGATTGAGTAATGGATTAAACCTCATAAAACCTCTCTGAGACTTAGGAAAGGGATCATGTAGACTCCACCATTTTGCAGCCACTCTCGCGGTTGGAAACAAAGGTGCTGAACAGTGCAACCTCAAATTGCAACAGAAACTAAAGCCATGCATCTCCTCCTGTTGTGTGCCTTCCCATTCCATCCCTTCTGCTCTCCAAGGAGGCAGGGAGTGCAACGAGACCTCTGCCCAAATATCCAGCTGCAAACTGCCCAACCAGGACTGCACCAACGCTCGGCTCCACCTGCCAACACAGCCACAATGAAACTGTTTCTCACCTGCCACTATTGGTTACCAGCTCACCTCAGGGCATGTGGGCAGTGACTGCCACGTGCATCTGCCTCCCTTGTCCCTGGGGTGCCTGGGCATGGCACAGGGGTGCTGTGGCTCCCAGATACCTCCCCGGGGAGCTTTGAGCCCTGGACTGCTTGCCTGGAGCTACAGCCAGAGCTAAACCTGGCCCTGTGATTCTCTACACTTGGCTGCTGTTTGTATTTCTGAAGGGCATTTACAGATGCACAACTTGACCTGCCAAAGGCCCAAATATTCTCAGTTCTTAACCTCTGTCTACCTGTGGGGAATTCAGTTTGGCAAGCCTATTTACTTTTAAAGGATTTTTATACAACCGTGACCTTTTCATTCTGTTAATATCACCTTTCTCAGTACACTTAGCCTACACACATAGCTGCCAGGCCAATAATGGCACACTGAAGAACCCATTTAAGTTTAAAACCTTTCTCAAATATTAGAGCAGTTCGGTAGTCAATTATTTGTATTTGAATTTCAGCTTAGTACTCAAAGGTTGTCTGCCTGGCTCAGTGAAGGGTGACGAGGAGCAGTGGGGAGTGGACTGACAAGAGCAATGAGTACAGAGCTGGTCACCCATGGAAGGCACAAGCTGCCTGACCTACATCCCCGGGCTCTGTGCAGAGATTCTGCAGCCAGGAGGGGATGTGGATGCAGGAGCACGGAAGGAGGAGCTACTTCCCAGCTCATCCCTGGGCACTTCCTCACTTTGGGAAATTTGATTGCTCCTCAACAGTGGCCATACAAAACCTGGTTTTGATGTTATTTCTTTCCTAGCTGGCAAAAAAGAGCTCTCCTCACAGAGGAGCAAAGGGCCCATTTGAGGGCATCACAGTGAGGCACTGCACTGGGAATGACCCAGATTCACCTGGAAAATTAACCTGAGATGCTGCAGCTCTCTCCTCTGAGCCCCAGGATTCTATTTTGAAGGAAGAAATGTATTTGAAACAGTAATGTGACTATTAGCCAAATAAGCTGAGCACAGTACCCTTCCCAGCTATGTCCCCTTATATGATTTGGTGAAAGGCTTTATGCAGTTCATTTCTTTTCTGCTCTCCAATTGTGCTGCTTTGTATTCAGTGGCTCTAATGTGGTGGTGGGGATATGGATGCAGGGCATTACCAGCACTGCTCTCCCAGTGCCATACCTCTGCGGGCCACACCAATATTGCAGGTCAAGCACAACAATATTTCCTGATTTAGTGATTGTTTCAGATTTTTTTCCCTGTTCCCTGGGAGAAGGGGAAGAAAAAGAGAACATTAGTCGCTAAATTCAATTGAGTGTTCAAATAGCTGGATCCTTCCCTCCCCTTACCCTTTTTCCCGAGCAAAAGAAATTATTTTCACAAATAAACTATTCCCTGAAACAAATCCACTCAGCTGAAATCCAATTAGCTCTGCAGACACCGGGTCACAGAGCAGATCAAAATGTTGACTCATACCCTTAGAAAGTGACACTGGGGTTGCAAACTGTGCCTGTGAGTGGTCCTTGCCAGCTCCCAAGGCACATGACAAGGCTCAGGACAGGAGTGACACAAGACAAAAGCCACACATGCTCCCAGGCAGCAGCTTCCAAAGTGGGGGTGTGCATCCATGGGTATGCACAAAGCAAACAGTCTTTCTACTCTTACAAAACTGCAATGAAACACAAATATTAAAAGTATCCAGAAGAGGGGAGAGCTCCGTGCCCATAACCAGCCCCCTGGAAAACAAAGAGCTGTAATTCATTATTATATATACAGGTAGTACTAATGCCTGGCTGTGTGCAAAGGTCTGGCAAATCTGCCAGAATGTCAAGAGCTACATTTTCTGTATACTAAAAATCTAGCATCATTTTCTAGCTGCAGAGCTCCAGAAGATCTACTGTACAAATATTGAAGTCAAACATCCAGCGCAGGGAAAGATTTCAAAATACATGTAACCTTTAATAATGGAAATCATGCAGATGGTAAAATAACAAAGCCACCAAGAGAGGTGTGGGTGATTCCCAGCATCTCTGGAAAAGGAAGAACAGCAACTTCCTAGTATGTTTCTCTTACCTCACCACAAACAGTGGAGGAGTCCAAGTGTTTTCTGAGCTATCAAACACCAAGCACAACCAAACCAACGGGCAAAGGAACTGCAGTGGCAGAACTGAGTGTGGGTTCGTGCCTCAGACAGAGGAAAGTCCCCTCTATGTGAGCAAGAACATGAGCAGCTTCGATCCTCCCAGGTCCCAACACAAAGCTGCCTCCTCACTTTTCTAAATTCTCCATACACTAACTCTGCTTCTTCCCTCTGCTTGTTACAGAACTAGATTTTACCACCTCGATTTCCACTTTTAATCCTCTCCACCAGGAATGACTGCCAGGAATTGTTCCAACACTGCACTTTGTCACTCATGTTCTCTCAGCTGCTGCCATCTCCCTTTGCTGAGTGCCTTGTCTTTTGCCTCCAAAAATGATAGCCCTGCTTCCCAACAGGCAAGAACATTTTTCTGCCTGTTTGATGAATAAAGCACTACCCAGAAATAACACTCATATTATTCTTCTATGACAGCCATTTGTCTTTGTTCTGTGAGTGGCAGTATTGCAACTCTAGTCCAGGATGAAAATTCATCCATTTATATTCAGCCATTCCTTGTGTGACCGGGTAATAGAAAAGTCTCAAATATTTACTGTAAAGTGCAAATATATCATTAAATACAAAGTAAGGATTAAATCTATTGTACTTAAGGAGGAATTTGGGTGTGATACACAGTATTTTGGAACAAAAGCTGGTTTCTTGTGGGTTTTTTTTCATATTGATGCAGATATGGTACCCAGCATTAACATAAAGAATTAATAGCTAAAGTGGAATGTACAGCTATAACCACAAGAAATGACAGAGATTTCCTTCCGATAGCAAAGTAAATTTAACAAAGAAGTTTTTGTCAAATTGTTTTGGATTGCTCTGAGTTAGTGGTCTGAACCCTAGTGTAAATTAATGGCATGTTCAATGAGGTTTTTAGACACTGAGGTTTGTTAGTCTCCCTTATGTTGATTGTACAGCCTGTATCAATTTTGTCCCAATCACCATTTTTAATCTCTGTTTTCTTGAGGTTTTTACAACAATAAAGGCAAGAAGATTTGTACATAAAGGCAAAAAACTCTATTAAAAAAAATCTGTCCAAATAGTATGGTATGAGAAACCTATTCAGGGAATTGCAGAAAACCTTTTGCAGGGCAAGAGTCAATACAACATTTCAGTGGGCAGATCCCACTTGTACACAAGATACTACTTTGTTACACACCTTTTTAGTTAAACTCTTAATTGCACAAGAAAATTCAGAATCTTTTCACCACCTTTGAGTCTGCGCTTGTACATTTTCCTTCTCTCTTAGTAATTACTTCTGAATATGGTATCTGCTCAAAGGGGACAGTAGCAGATGCTTTTCTCTGAGTATTTAAAGGATAGCAGAGAACTAACCTGAAAGGACATAAACTTATAGGAACTCTTGTATAGTAAGTAAAAGAATACTGGTGTCACTGGAAGAGGATTAGATGAGGTGAAGGATCTTATCTAGATCATGCCTACCTGGTGTCCCTGGAGCTTTCTTTCCAATTTGCCATTTCTGTTCATTCCTGAGAGCACCACACCTTCCCCTGCGGTCCAGTGTCAGTTCTGCTTCTCTTAGTCAGTCCTAGTCTGTTTCATCCAACTGCTTACCAACATTACAGTCTTGATGTATTTCTAGCAAATTACAAAAACGCTGCTCTGGTCAGAGGGTTTGTTTCCATTTATCTTAGTAGCATTTCCATGTGTTCTCTGTTCACCCATTCACAGTCTTCAGGGGCTAATTTTAAACTTGGTGAATGCCTGACTCGCTTTGGCCCATTTAGTTCCCAGGAAATCAGGCTCTGGGCTGTGATTTTTATCTATGTGGCTGCTTACTGCTTCAGGTTCATGCAACCATTCAGTGACGAACTGGAAACGTGGAAACGGGCGTGAAGTCTGTCTGTGCTGCTGGGGGTCTGACCCACTGCCCGGCACACCGAGCGGCGCCAGGCCTGCCAAGGGCACCGAGGGGCTGCCGCACACGGCTGCGGCTTTCGGGGCCTCTGTGGCCTTTGACCGGGGCCGTGCCGCGGTGCCTGAGCAAACGCTGAGGTCACGGCTACCTGCTGCCATGAAATGACTCCGCTCACAGCTGCCTATAGGACGCTACCGTCCCGCTCACTCCCTTCGCACCTCTCCGCCGCCACGGCCCTCACGGCCCCTCAGGACCCCTCACGGCCCTCACGGTACCTCAGGACCCCTCACGGCCCTCACGGTCCCTCACGGCCCCTCAGGACCCGTCACGGCCCTCACGGTCCTTCACGGTCCCTCACGGCCCTCACGGTCCCTCAGGACCCCTCACGGCCCCTCAGGACCCGTCACGGCCCTCACGGTCCCTCACGGCCCCTCAGGACCCCTCACGGCCCTCACGGTCCCTCACGGTCCCTCACGGCCCTCACGGCCCCTCAGGACCCCTCACGGCCCTCACGGTCCCTCACGGCCCTCACGGTCCCTCAGGACCCCTCACGGCCCCTCAGGACCCGTCACGGCCCTCACGGTCCCTCACGGCCCCTCAGGACCCCTCACAGCCCCTCACGGTCCCTCACGGCGTTCCCGCGCTCTGCACAGCGCCCCCTCGCGCACAGCGCCCCCTGGCGGACGGCGCCGCCCGCCCCTCACGGCACCCGCCTCCCACGGAGCGCGCGCGCCCCCCAGCGCCCCCCCGCCTCCCCTTCCCGCCAATCAGCTGCGCACACGCAGCGGCGGCCCCGGGATGCTCGCGGCGGTCGCCTGACCCAAGGGTCTCCAAGACTCTCCGCGCCCGGGAGAGCGGCGCAGCTGTCCCGATGCTTCTCGGGCGGATGCGTTTCTTCCCGCCGAGCCGAGGGGTCTGAGCCTTCACCGACGGTCCGTCGGTACAGCCAGCTGCTCAGGCACCTCCAGTGCTGACAAGCAAGGGGCCTCGTCCTCAAGCCCTTTCGCCGCGGTGCGTCTGGGAGTTATGGTTCACCTGGCGGCGGAGGCCCCCTGTGCGTCAGCAGGGCGGGAGAGGAAGCAGACTACAGATCCCAGAGAGCAGCGCGGGTGCCGCTGCCGTCGCCGGCGCTGCGCGGGGCGCGGGCAGTGCGGGCCCGGAGCGCGGGAGCCGCGGCGGGGCCGCCATGGATCTGTTCGGGGACCTGCGGCGCATGAACAAGCGGCAGGTACCGGGCCCTCAGCCCACACCGGGAGCGGCCCATTGCAAACACCAGCTGGCAGGGTCCTTCCCACCGCTGTCCCCCTGTGCTGCCGAGGAAAGGAACAGAAAATGAAGGAGTGTGGTTAAAGCGCCTCCGCTGCTGGAAGGGCTGGCGGGCAGCAGCATTTGGGGGCAGAAAGTCAAATCTGTGATTTTCTAGAGAAGAAGTTTCAGTATGACAGTTGCAGGAAATGATCCTTTGTCGTCCCTTGTCTCCTCCAGCTGCTCTTTTTAAACAAAAGTCCCCCTCAGAAGGGCAGCCTCTGCCTTTGCCCGGTGTCCCACGCAATATCCCTCTGGGGCAGCTCCGAGCTGGGGAGGGAGGGGGGAAGGCAGGGCCGTGGGACCCAGCCGGCTTTGTGCGTTTGCCCGGTCGCGTCCCCAGCTTTATAAGCCTTTCTCAGAGTGCTTGCGTCTGTCACTGACACATTGGAGGGGATTAAACCAAGACTAAGGCACGCAGAGGATTCCAGGTTTATGCTGCAGCTTGTTGGATTCTGACTTGGCAATCTCTGCTACCAGGCTTGTGCTGGAATAGGATTCTAGCATAAAAGCCTAGAATTTGTGGTGCACTTGAGTTAAAGTTCTATGTTGTGCTTCTAAATACAATACAGGACCTTTAAAACCCAATTTTCTTGTTTCACACAGCTATATTACCAAGTCTTAAATTTTGCTATGATTGTGTCTTCTGCCCTTATGATCTGGAAAGGGCTGATCGTGGTGACTGGCAGTGAGAGCCCCATTGTTGTGGTGCTCAGGTGAGTCAATGGAAAGGCTTTCTGCTCCAAGTCCAGGTATTGTTGTGCCTTTTGTCTCCTTCCCCTTGGATACAGTTGGAATTTGAAATGTCACCTATTTAAGGAAGGACTCAAACGCTCCCTTTCTTCTAGCTGTGTTTGGGCTCTGGCAAAAGTCACACTGTCGGTAGCCATGGCCCAGTTCCCACTGAGGTTTGTGGGAGCAGTAAATGTGTGAGACCTTTTAAAATCCAAGTTCCTTCACTCAGTGGGTAAACCCCTGCAGATTGCTTTCAGGGATTTGGGTTCTGTTAAAGGTCTGAGCAGTGTTACTGAATGGGTGAGGCTGCAGATCTCTGTTAAAATTGTGGGTTTATCTGTAAGAATTAAATGTTCTTTGATTTCGTGGTGCTTCTTTCATTTATGCCAACAAACTCTCTCTTTCTTGTTGTTTGTAGTGGCAGCATGGAGCCAGCTTTTCACAGGGGAGACCTGCTGTTCCTAACAAATTTCCATGATGACCCAATCAGAGCTGGTGAAATAGTTGTTTTTAAAGTTGAAGGCAGAGACATTCCAATAGTTCACAGAGTTATCAAAGTACATGAAAAGTAATGCAACTTGGTGTTTTTTTTGTTTGTAAAGCTCCTTTCCTTCCCCATGGCTTTCAGTGTCAGTTTGATTGTGGTTTAGTGTGTGAGAAAGGCAAGTGAGGATCAGCAGCGAGGGAAAGCTCAGCTGTAGGATGTGATCCACTTCTGTCCCCAGTTCTGTGTCACACTTTGTGAGGGTGTGAGACCTTTCCCTCAGGGCTGGAGCAGGTGGAGCTGTGCCCAGGAGGAGTCCTGCTGCTGTGCTGCTGCTTGTGCAGTTGGGATTTTGGTTGGAAGAGCAGATTTTTCATGGAAGGTGGAGATTCCCAATCAGTGTGCAGCCTGACGGGGTGTGAGCTTTGCTAACTGAAGTGTTCCAAATTTGATTCGGGATAAAAGAAGAAACTCTTGTTTTTCCTGTGTCCCTTGGGCGCACTGCCCGTGGCAATTCCAGCTGAAAAGCAGCAGGGACAGGGCTTGGTGTGGCCGTGGTTGCAGATGCTACCCTGCCAGACAGCTCCTTCCAAAGCACAGCTCTGCTCCCAGCTCTGCACAGGGAAAAGCCAAGCTGCAGGTGGCAAGCCCTGACCTATTTTCTCCATGAACTGAAGGTGTTTATTCCTTGAGTAACATCTGTTCTTCTGTGCTTTTTTAAAATTTCCAAGAACCACCTATTTAATTTTTTTTATTACCTAAATTGTCTTTATGAGAAGTCCTCATTTCTTGATATTAGTACTTAATGAACAAAATTCATTTGAACACTGTAAACTGAAGGACTTTATTTGAATTAGTGTTCTGTCGAAGATGCTGATAAACACAGAGGGTTTTGCTGAGGAAGTTTAGTGCCTGGATGGACAGTGTCCCTTGTGTCCATTGTGTAATTGCTTACATCAGTTGATAATCTAAGAGTGTTGTAAAAAATGTTTCTTGCTAATATCTGTTGATAGATAAAGTCAGTAAGGTCTGTAATGTTAATGATTTAATGGTGGTTGTTCAACAAGCAGGGCTGAAAGCAAACATTGTTATCTAATCTTGCAGCGCTTTGTATCCTCATTTGCTTTGTAGATGTTAATTGAGATTTTTCGATTAAGTGCTATTTAGTTTATCACCTCATTGCCTTCTAGAGGAAATGGGAACATCAAATTTCTGACTAAAGGGGATAATAATGAAGTTGATGATAGAGGCTTGTACAAAGAAGGTCAGAACTGGTTAGAGAAGAAAGATGTTGTTGGAAGAGCAAGAGGGTAAGTAAAAAAATGTACTTTGTAATTAAAGAGAAAAATTAGCTCTTAAATCGGTTCTGCTGTTGATACAAACCAGATCTGATATATTTTTTAAATTTCTTAGAATTGTAATTTAAAAGAAAACCTGGAAAAGTTGCTTCCTATAGTCCTCAGACTGATGTGGAGTGTGGGGGGAAAAAAGGGGCATTTAACAAATAGTTCACCTGAAAATACAATATTAACCAGCTTCTCCTTGTGATTGCTGGGAATTTCTAGGAAACTGTTATGGCATTCCACAGGAGTTTTATGGAAGGCTTGGGCTTTTGACTCTGCCTCCTTCTTCTTCAGTTGACCTGAAGTCTCTTCGGATTTTCTCAGATAACTTTGATTAAGGAAAAGTAATGAAGTTTTTTACTTCCTATTCAGATCCACATTAGGCGTAAATGATGGGATTGCACTGAAATATTCCAGACTGAGTAGCATTAAAATAGTTCCATGTAATGTTTGAGGGTTAATTTTGCATTCACCTGTTTTATCAATTACAGGTTTTTGCCCTATGTAGGAATGGTAACTATAATAATGAATGACTACCCAAAATTTAAGGTATGTATGCTGACATTTTGAATACTTGAATTGCTAAAATAACAAGTACACACAACAAGAACCTTGCCTCTGAGCATACATGTTAATAAATTTTTGTCTGTGGTTTGGTACCTAACGTAGGATGAGCTGGGTTTCCTTGCTTACTGTTGGGCAGTAGAATTTGTTGTTTGTAAGGAGTTGAAAACATGTCACTTATTAGAATATTGTTAGATAAGTGTATGCAGTTGTGATGCCTGGTTATGCTGGATTTGATCACTTTAAAATCTTCCTGCAATTTCGTAGGAGCAGAGCTCTGTAATTGTGCAAAGTGTGATGTCTGAGAGAGCACCTTTTGAACAGTTTGTGCTTTCAGAGCCGGGTGGAGAGGAATTGTAACGAGTCTGTGTTCTGTGTTTCTTTGCAGTATGCTCTCCTGGCAGTGATGGGAGCATATGTACTGCTCAAGAGGGAATCCTAAACACAGGAACAGAGGGAAATTCACAGGGGGAAAAAACTAATATATTTCAGATGGTTTCATTTCTGTATACGGTTACGAAACTGTGCGAGCTTTTGTCTTGTCTAAATAAATGACACCTAATGAGTGAAGCTGTTGGCTGCTGGCTAATTAAAAATGATGTATTTACCACCTCCTGCAGACTGCTCTCAGCTGGCCTGGCACTGCTTTAGAGGGCTGGAGCAGCCAGGGTCTCTCCTGCCATGCCACAATGGGTTTGACTGACTGGTGCTGCATCTGAGCCCACTTTTGCCCTCCTGTTTGTCTTGGGGGTTATTTTTATTCTGTCAGTGCCCTCTTTTCTCCACATTACATACTGTTTGGACCAGTGCTTGTAAGGACACAGAATCTCTGAACAGGTAGGAGGTTCTCGGAGTTCAGTCAGACTTATGCCTAAGTTGTCTGGTTGTGGCTGCCAAAAACAGCCAGGAAGGGGAGTTCCACTCTGACTTGGTGCTGAGCAGTGGGCACTCAGAGCTTTTTCCTTGGATTTGGAACTTGCTCCTTCACGGGGTAAGGAAGAAAGCCCAGGTTGGCCTGGTTTTTAGAGGCCTGGTTTTTAGGGACTGTGTGTGTTGCTAGCACTCAGGCTGTTGACGATCTGCCTTTTGTGTTCTAGCTCTTCAACTAACCCAGCAAAAAGGTTTTCTGGGGCTGTAATAACACTTGTAAATTACTGAATGAATAGCACAGTAGTACACTTCAGGGGTATTGCCAGGATGGGGAGACCAGAACTCTTGTGCCAGTTTGGAGAATGTATTATTCTCTCCTATCATATAACACCTGAATAGTGTTAAACGCAAAATTGATTTTTCATTTAAAAACTTACCTGATAACTGTCTTTTATGAAATTTGGTATTTTTCTCTTATCTTCAAATGTCAGTGTTGCACCTTCAACAAAGCAAACTTATTTTCCTTGCTGGCTTTGTTTTTGTACCTTTGATAAGGAACAGCATGATGCTTTTTCCTCTGGAGTTCTGTTTCTTCTGTAATCCCTTACCTCTGCAAAAATACTCTATTATACAATAATGACACCTTTTCTGTTGTAACAGCTCATGCTCAGCAGACAACTGCTGAATTTCTCCAAGTAATATTACTTCTTTTGTGTCCTACTAAGCGGTTTTCATGTCCAACTGTATTATAAAAATTACTTATTTTGTGTCAAATTATATAGAAATAAAATTGAGTATAATAAATAGCATGGCAGAATAATGTTGAGATCGTTAATGCAGTCTTCCTGGAAGTGTATCATCCCAGTTAAAAAACAATTGTGTTTTTTGGAGACAGTGTATATGGAATAAGATTTTTTTCTTTCTCTTGGTGTTGCTGAAATCCAGATTTTGCAGTTGTCCACCTAGCCCAATGCGAGCACAGTCAGCTCTGACTTGGAGAGTGCAGTTGGACATTTTGCAGCTGGCCAATGTAACAGTGGGATCTAGTCACAGGAGTGGCTCCGAGCTGTGCCAGGGGGATCAGAGTGAGTGTCAGGAAGCATTTCCATTCTGAGAGGGTGCTCAGACCTGGAGCAGCCTCCCTTGGGAGAGGGAGAGGGTGGGTGCCCCAGGCTCAGCATTCCAGGAGCTTCGGGGCAGCCTGGAAAGGCTCAGGCTGTTGGCTGGGTGGTCCCTGTAGGCTGCTCTGGTCCACAGGCGTGTCCATAAATGCTTCCCATTTGAATTCTCCAATTATTGAACCCCTCCACCGCAAAAACCATAAACCCAAACCTGTGGCTGCCACAGCAGCCTGGCACAAGCTCAGTGTGCAGTGAGCAGTCACTGGGCTTTAGCTTCAACTGTCCAGGGCTTCCCAAAGTGCAGCACAAACAGTGTCAGCTATCTTACACTGGGCCTTGTTAAATAAATGTTATTATTTCATATTATTCAGCCTCTGTAAAGTTGCAGAGCTCTTTTCTGAGAAATGTCTTTGGTTCTTCAGGGAGCTGTTGCTGCCCTGAGTCGATGGTGAGGTTATTTGCAGAACACCTGCCCTGAGTGCAGGTTGGAAATGCTGGAGATTAGTCTATTCAGCATCTTCAACATTTACAGAGTATTCCTCAGTGATCACGCCTGTTATTGCGTCGGAGGCAGGCTCCCACCAGTGTTTGTTCTGTGCATACATCCTGGCTGTGTGTAATGCCAGCATCCCCACAAAGAGAATGATGAAAGGCACACCATTCCCTTTTTATAGCCAGCAAATATGCGTTGCTGATAGAACAATGATGCTTGTCTAAAATGTAAAGGAAGTGGATTAAAGCGTTATGGCAATAGCATTTAAAAAACCATGAATGTCTTCCTGCCATGAAGAAGCGCAGCAACATTTTGCTTTGCCATGGGATAGATGAAAAGGTGAAGGGTATTTTAACACAGAGAGCTGTTCCTTGATATTTAAACACAAATTGATTGTTATCAGGCTTCTTCTTAAAGAGAAAGATTCTCTTGAGTGAATTGAATCACTCACAGTTCGTAACATCCTTTGGTTGTACCTGGTTCCTTTTCTGTTGTGGGGGGTCCAGAATAATATTTCTCTATATAATCAAGTTACTATTTTCCTTAGAAGGGTAATCAGTTAAGAATTGGAATAAATCCTTATGAACAAGTAAATAAATAATAAAGGCAATAATAATAATAGTACATATACAGCAAATGAGAAAGGTTTATTTGTTTGCATGGTATTTTCAGTACAAGAGATTTGGTACTGAGTAAGAATTCATGTTCGGTTGGTTTTGGTTTTGTTTTCTGAAAATGGACAATATCCTGAATTTTTCAGTTTCCTACCTTAATTGTTCCAAACAATTAAAAGTTTCTCTGGATGGCAATGTTTTATTTGATCAGCTGCCACTCAGCCCAGAGCACATGCCGGTAGCTGTACTGCAGGCTGCACAGCACAACTTGAGGCGTGAGAATACTGTTGTGAATGAAGCAGGAATGCATAATTCATAACCAAAAGAAAAGAGTGAATCACATTAATCAGTAAAAGAAGACTAAACAAACTGTGACTAAACAAGGAGACAATTTGGCTCAATAGAGCAGGATACAGGATTTACTTCAAAAGGAATTGTACAAGAGTTTGCCTGGAAATTATGTTAATTCACATCCGTGTGAGTTTCCAGTAGGGATAGTTCAGTTCCAGTCAAGTGGGGCTAGCTGGAGGAGCTGCTCTCTGTGTATCCCAGTTCCTGCCATAGTTCTCTCAGACAGCGGAATCATCACATTACACGTGGCTTCATCCTGTCCCTGCTGTTCTCCTGGGTGCCAAACAGAACATCAGGGCTTCGTATCCCATCGTTGCTCACCCACCTTCATCCGGTGAAACCACTTTAAGTGTTCCACTTCAGGACCTTTCCAGGGATGTACTGTCTCTATCTTTTCCCTGCACTGCCTCTTCAGGCTGGAATTCTTTTCATCCATTTACTGCAAAGTTGGCCAGTTCCAGGTGCCTCAAGGGCTTCAAAGTCAACAGGGTCCCTGTGCAGGGAAAGCAGAAAGTCCTGTAGATGTGCATCCGCTTTACTGGCACTTGTGACAGGAGATTTAGGTGAAACTGGAAATTATGACAAGCTCTTTGCACCAGACTTTGTACGAGGAGCCCTTTGCCCCACTGCGGCCGGAGCGAGGCGCGCACGGCGCGGTCCCGCAGGGTGGCGGTGACGCCGCTCTCCGAGGAGCTCCGGTGCCCCGGGGTGCCCGGGCCGCCCTCAGCGCCGCGCCCCGGCGAGCGGAGCGGGGAGCGCGCACTGGCGGGACGAGCCCGCGTTGCGAAGGGAGGCGGGAGCGAGAGCGGCCCCCCCGCGCCGCCCTGCCCGGGCCGGCACCGCCTCGCTCGCCCCGGCACCGGCACCGCCTCGCTCCCCCCGCGGGGCGGGAGCGGCCCCGTGAGGAGGCGCCAGGCGCGGGGCTCCGCTCGCCCGCGCGGGCCGGCTCCGGATAAATGGGGGGCGGCTCGGGCGGCGCCGCGGAGCCCTGGCGGAGCCGGAGCGGAGCGCGGCTCGGGCGGCACCGGCGGCACCGAGCGGGGCAGGATGCGCGGCGGGCGGCCCGCGGCGCTGCCGCTGCTGGCGCTGCTGGCGCTGCTGACGGCGCGGGGCGGAGCGGCGCCCCTGCAGCCCGGCGGGACCCCCGCGCTCACCAAGATCTACCCCCGCGGCAGCCACTGGGCTGTGGGTAAGTGCGGTTTAACTCCTGCAAAGGCACCGCAACGCGTCCCGTGCCGAGGCAGGCTCAGTCTGAAACCTCAGCTTCTCCGCCCGCTTGTGTTCCAGCAAATCTTACCAAGAGCCTCTGTCTATCTCCAAACAAAGCGCTTGGTAATCGCTGCCCCTTTCTCAGCTACGTTTTCTCTGACCCTGTAACCTGTACAACAGACAGAAGAAATTGGTAGTACTGTATGACACTGACAAAATCTTCACTCCTAGTAATGCTACAACCTGACATTATCTACCCCCTTCCCTTCCCTTCCCTTCCCTTCCCTTCCCTTCCCTTCCCTTCCCTTCCCTTCCCTTCCCTTCCCTCAGTCAGTAGCAGTCCCACTGATGTTTGAACAATCAAATTTTTAGCCGTTTTAGTTAATTTTGTGCTACTTTAATTGTTGTTACAGGACATTTAATGGGGAAAAAAAGCACTGGAGATTTTCCTTATGGTCTTGAAGAAGAAAACAAGACACCATTTTCAGCATTACCTGAAAATATCAAGCAGCTGGAAGAGTATCTGCAGTGGGAAGAAATCTCAAAATATTTGCTAAGGCTGCTGGAAAGGAATGAAAATAAAAGTGGTCACTTTTCAAAAGGAGGGCTCCCCTGGTATACCAAGAACACCTGGGAGACAGATGACAATAGCAGTTGGAAACATGTAAGTAAGATAAAGTCTGTAAAGATGCTCCATGTGTTCAGTTTTTGGTTTACAGAATCATATCAGCTTCCTCTAACTGGTGGATTGTTCAGAAAAGCAGCAGAAACACATCTCATGTATTAGACATTCAATATAATAAGACTCTTCTCTCTTGATTGCAGATTGTCACTCACTGGTTGTATTTTTGGTGACTTCGTTTGCTAGTGGGCATAAACACGGCGTGCATTCAGCAGATTTTAGTGCTTGGGTTCCTTCCCTTCAAGCTGCTTGGTTGGGTCCTTTTCCTTTTCCTTTTCCTTTTCCTTTTCCTTTTCCTTTTCCTTTTCCTTTTCCTTTTCCTTTTCCTTTTCCTTTTCTCTTCACTTAGGTGATCACATCAGCAGCACATATTGCCCAGCAAAGCCAAGCTGGTGTGAAAAACAAGTGTGAGGGCAGGAGGAACCACAGCACACTGACCGCCCCCCACTCAGGATATTCTGCTTTGAGCTAAGTAAAGCCACAAGGCTGGAGAATTTTTTTCTGGTCCCAGCTTTGTCCCTGTTTCCTTTGCCTTTTCTCCAGCACCTGGGGCTGGCTATTGCTGTGGTCATTCCTGGGTTTGCTAAAGGAGTCCGGGGTTACTGATAAGCTGCCCCTCCTCATCCCTCAAGCTGATGTGCTTCCTAGTGCTGTTGCACAAGACAACAAGGTTTTGGAACAGATTAATCCCTATTATTTTGGAAAATCCTATAAAATACACTGGGAAGGATAATAGTGAGGTTTTACAGAAAGTAGTCGGAGTCTAATGTAAATCGCAGGATCCACAAGAAAATTCCTTTCCTTATAATACCTCAGACACAGTCATTGTGATAAAGCTTCAGAATTCTTTTGGGTGACCATGAAATATAATAAAAATATTAATACAACCTCTTAAAGACATCAATGGGAAGAATTTTTCCTTCCCGTATTCTACTGCAATATGATGTCATTAATATTCCTGGGCTAACTTCAGCCCTGTTTGCCTCCTGAAATCCTGGTGCAATCAAATCAGTGAATACTTAGGCTTTTATCTGAATGTGGGCAAAAATTCACCCTTTAAATTAAGCTATGATTTAAGTCTCACACAGTGATAGGAATGCTGCCCATAGGTTTCTTTTTGGCTGTAGCTTTGTGATAGTGATGCATCATAGTAACTGATTATTAATACTATCCAGAAGAGAAACTATTTATTCCATCTATTCAGTTCTGCAGTGGGCAGCTTTGTAATCAAATTAAATGAACAAATTCCATTATTTAATGTAAAGAGGGAAATGTTCTGACTTGTAAAAGTATCTGTCAATAAATCCTGCTTGGGAAGGCTGGAAGTTGCCTCCGGTAAGTTGAATCATACCCATGTGTGTGTACTTTCACCTAAATGAACATCCACATTTCTGTGGTCAGACATCGGACATCCTTATGGAGTAATCAGGTTATTGCGTTAAGCATCCAGATTTCTGCAAGGATTATTAAAAAACAGCTCATGCTTTTCCTGTGACTAAGATAGAGGACAACTTGCAGACCCTCCTTTGGCCATAGAGCTATTGACGCCCATCATTCAACAGTTTCTTTGCCTCCACCCTGAAGTAAAACCTAATGAAAGGAGCTGTAGCTGTAGTTTCATGCTGTTGGACACGACCATCTGATGATACACAGCCTAGACAGGATATGATGTCCTGTTTTCCCCTTGGCTTCAAGAAAGCACCTGAAATGTAAGGTATTTCTGAGATCTTCCTTCTAGATGAAGAAAACATGAAGATCAAAAGGAATATGCTTTACTCTTCTGAGGGCCGCGATAGTTTCCTAAACATTTAAATAATGAAAATTATTTTTCATTTTAAAGTTATTTTGAACAAAAGAGGTCTTATTTATAAAGGTGGAACTCTGATAGAGGGAATGGGATATTCCTTGTGGTGTGCATAGTGGTACAAATGCATAACTGTCCTTTGGGGGTTGATTGTGTAGATTTGTCAGGCTGTGAGGGGTTTGATTGTGTAGATTTGGGGGTTGATTGTGTAGATTTGTCAGGCTGTGAGGGGTTTGATTGTGTGGATTTGGGGGTTGATTGTGTAGATTTGTCAGGCTGTGAGGGGTTTGATTGTGTAGATTTGGGGGTTGATTGTGTAGATTTGTCAGGCTGTGAGGGGTTTCATGTGCACAGACTTTGGTTAGGTAACACCTTGGGGTAAGGTGCTGCTGTACCACAGCTGTGGAAGGTGTCCACACACAGGAGAGGATTACCAGGTACAGGAAGCTGAGGATGATGGCACAGCGTGTCCAGAAAATTTGTCCTTGGCATGAAATACTTTTCCAGGCATATTTCATGTGAGTTTGGAACAGGAACTTTTTCTAGAAGGAACCAGACAGCAGATTTGCAGAGAGTTACTGTTCCCTTTGCAGTGCCCATTGGACTGAGGTGCTAAATGTGACCGCAGGGAGGTAAATAATGAGCCCTGCTAGCAGCTGCTGGAATGGCTGTCCCAGGAGCACCCACCCTCCTGCAGCCCACCGAGGGCTGCAATTCCCCTGCACTGACCATGAGAGATGCCAGCCACGAGGAGCCTGCCCTGCCTGCAGCCCTGTGCTCCACCTGGGAAACACTGCCTGTGCTGGGAACAAACTGACTCAGGAACTTTGCTCCGTGGATGCTTCACATTTAGCTGATTTAATTTAAAACTTGAATTTTAAATTTAAGATCAGGAAGCCCCAAAACTAGAAGTAAACACAGATGAGTACCTCAGGTAACTCAACTCAGGGTGTCTCTTATTAGCCCAAATCATCAGTGCATCACCGCTGATGCTCACACTGGGTGCACATTTCTTAAGAATAAAAGAATTCTTTCTAAAGGACTACTCAGAGGAGGGAAATAGCTGTAACACACAAATAGTCAAAAAATGGAAGAAGTGAGCCAAATACTTCGTGGGGTTTGGATCTGTGTTCTTTTATTTTCAGTAAATACCTTGCCTGCTCTTTATTCTCTGGATAAATTACAGTTTATGTAGTTAAAGGGGAGGCAAATCTCTCCTGCAAGTTGGACTAAGTGCAAAAGTAAGTCAGAAAATAAACTTTAAATTGTTTCTATTAGTTGGCTTTTTCACACTAATGAGACAGGATATAAATGAGATGGCACACAGAATTATCTGGGAGAATGACTTTCCTCCTACTTTGGCAGTTGGTTATTACACTAACCAAGACAAATGGGATCTGTTTCAGAAAGATTATTAGGAATATGTTTGTTATGTGAATGCACAGAGCAGTTATCTATTAGGTTTATTAACTTATAGAAGGTTTATTATCTTAGTGAATTACTTTTTCCAGGACTGGTCTATAAATAACATATTTTTCTTTTTTTTTTAGATGATGGACTATCTGCTTCAAGTTGTGAATATGAAAGAGAGCACTCCAAGCTGAAAAAAGATCACTAAATCATGAAGAAATTGAATACTTTCTGTAAGAGACTATATTTCACAAGCACTTAATTGTATCAGATAATCAACACGGTCACTTTTCTGTACACAAGAATTCCTTTGTGTAAAGTACTTAAATACACATATTCTTGTATGGTTCGGCAAGGACTAAATCCTCTACTTCATTTTCAAGGTTGCATTTTCTCATTTGAATGGCTTTGCTATATATACATATATAATTGTCACGGAAGGGTCTTCCAATTAATTACATGACTTACCTATCGAATCAGTTCATCTCTTAGTTTGAAACATGACATTGCAACATTCGCAATAAATAGTACCAAGAAAAAGGCGGATTTTATGCTTTTATTTGAGTTAAGGAGCGAAAATCGCTGTGTAAAAACCAGTAGCAAAGGCCACCCCCTTCCCCGGGCCAGCGCGCGTTTGTACTTTGAGCGGCTCTGCCGGGAGCCCCCGTGCCCGGTGTGTGCCCGGGGGTGACGCTGTCCCCGGCCCGCTGCGACAGCTCCGCCGTGCCCGGTGTGTGCCCGGTGTGTGCCCGGGGGTGACGCTGTCCCCGGCCCGCTGCGACAGCTCCGCCGTGCCCGGTGTGTGCCGGGGGGTGACGCTGTCCCCGGCCCGCTGGGGCAGCTCCGCCGTGCCCGGTGTGTGCCCGGTGTGTGCCGGGGGGTGATGCTGTCCCCGGCCCGCTGGGGCAGCTCCGCCGTGCCCGGTGTGTGCCCGGTGTGTGCCGGGGGGTGATGCTGTCCCCGGCCCGCTGGGGCAGCTCCGCCGTGCCCGGTGTGTGCCCGGGGGTGACGCTGTCCCCGGCCCGCTGGGGCAGCTCCGCCGTGCCCGGTGTGTGCCCGGGGGTGACGCTGTCCCCGGCCCGCTGGGGCAGCTCCGCCGTGCCCGGTGTGTGCCCGGGGGTGATGCTGTCCCCGGCCCGCTGGGGCAGCTCCGCCGTGCCCGGTGTGTGCCCGGTGTGTGCCCGGGGGTGACGCTGTCCCCGGCCCGCTGGGGCAGCTCCGCCGTGCCCGGTGTGTGCCCGGGGGTGACGCTGTCCCCGGCCCGCTGGGGCAGCTCCGCCGTGCCCGGTGTGTGCCCGGGGGTGACGCTGTCCCCGGTCCGCTGCGACAGCTCCGCCGTTCCCCGGACGGAACCCGGCCCGGGAGGGACTGACCGCCTGCTCCCGCCGCGTCCGCCAGAGGGCGCCCTCGGCCCGGCCGTGAGGGGAGCGCTCCAGTGAGCCTGGGACCGACTGAGCCCCATCCGTGAGGGGAGCGCTCCGGGGAGCCTGGGACCGACTGAGCCCCATCCGTGAGGGGAGCGCTCCGGGGAGCCTGGGACCGACTGAGCCTCGGCCGTGAGGGGAGCGCTCCGGGGAGCCTGGGACCGACTGAGCCCCATCCGTGAGGGGAGCGCTCCGGGGAGCCTGGGATGGACTGAGCCCCATCCGTGAGGGGAGCGCTCCGGGGAGCCTGGGACCGACTGAGCCCCATCCGTGAGGGGAGCGCTCCGGGGAGCCTGGGATGGACTGAGCCCCGGCCGTGAGGGGAGCGCTCCGGGGAGCCTGGGATGGACTGAGCCCCGGCCGTGAGGGGAGCGCTCCAGTGAGCCTGGGACCAACTGAGGCCCGGGACCGGCTGAGCCCCGGCCGTGAGGGGAGCGCTCCAGTGAGCCTAGGACCGACTGAGGCCCGGGACCGACTGATCCCGGCCGTGAGGGGAGCGCTCCGGGGAGCCCGGGACCGGCTGAGGCCCGGCCTTGCAGGGTGTCCTGATGCGCTCCGGTGTCTGGTGAGCCCCGTGGCTGAGGCTGTTTGTCATATCTCAGTTGCACCACAGTGCCCGGCTCCGCAATCCCAATCTTTATGGGGCAGAAGTGTCATATGACATAGGGATGACTGCCAAATGTCAGCCAGTTCTGACATAATGCCTTGGCAGAACACAGAGATGCTCAGAGAGGAGACATAGTATTAATTCTACTAGAGAGAGTGGTAACGTCAGCGTCCTGGTCTCACGAGCTTTTGGTTTCACTTTTTTTGTTGTTTGGTTGGTTTTTTGATTTTTTTTTTTTTTTGGTTGGTTGGTTTTTGTTTGGTTTAGTTTTGTTTGTTTTGTGGGGGGTTGTTTGTTTGTTTGGGGGTTTTGAGTTTTTGTTTGTTTGGAGGGTTTTGTTTTACTGTTTGTTTGGGGGGTTTTGGTTTTGTTTTGTTCCACTATTTTCTCCAATGCTAGCATTTTGCGGGTGGGTATACTGTGGCTGACAAACTACTGAAGAAAGTCCCAAGGTTTATAGCAGCGCCAAAGGAGGACGGCTGATTGCAAAAAAGAGAGAAGCTAAAACACTGAAGCTGAAGGGAACCCACTCGAATTAATGCTTGTTCGTAGTAGGTCCCTAGAGATGGGGAAAGATGTAACCAGGAGCTTTGAGCGGCTGCTTGAGGTGTTGCAATAGTAAGAAACTGAATGTCCATAATTGAAA
The DNA here is from genome assembly GCA_009764595.1 of Geothlypis trichas. NCBI lineage: Eukaryota > Metazoa > Chordata > Aves > Passeriformes > Parulidae > Geothlypis > Geothlypis trichas. The sequence continues at coordinate 51,501 of CM019933.1, read as the reverse complement.
TGCCTGTCAGATGTAGCCAGGGCAGTTGGAAACAAGATCGTTCAACTTTCTGTGCAGAGGAAGGGAACAGGATTACCCTCAAGGCCAGCAGCTAGGAACAGAAACTCCAACCATGGCTGAGCAGCGTGTTTCCATGTCACAGGGGCTGTGAGCTGCCATGGCAGTGGCACTGGCAGCAGCCAGCCTGCTGCTCCGGAGGGAATGACAGCGTCCGAGCCATCCAGCACAGGCTGAGGGTCCCTCCTGCATACGGAGACAGCCCTGCTCCACCGGGAAGCCAATGAGCTGAACCTCAAGTCAAAATTAAAGAGCTCAGGTATCTGCTAGTTTTCTTAAACACTGATAGGATTTTGAGCTGGGATAGAGAGAAGGAAGGGAGACCAGAATGCACTCTTGAGAACAAATTCCATCATGGCATTTTCCTCATAATTACTCATTCTCTGGCAGTCTTTTTTCTGTATTATTCTTCCTTATTCCAACTTCAGGTGTTGAAAAGAAGTATGGACACTAAAAATACTATGTTGCTAATACAGTTTAAGCAAAAGAAGAAACAGACCACTCAGAAGGCCATGCTAATAGCCTTAGCAAAGTTAGAGTAAAGAAGTGGTTAAGGATCTAGATGATTTAATCCAGTTTTAAGAAAAGGTTTTACAGTGAGCAATTAGATGCTGTTTAAGGAATTAATCGCTAATGGGTCATTAACTCTGACTGGTATTGTACAGTTAACAAGCCGAGGCAGGATTATTAGACTCAGCACCCAATTAAGGAGGAGAAGATATTTACAACAAAATGAACAAATGGGCTTTTAAAATGGAATGGGACAATTTGAAAGAAAGTGTAGGAACACAGAAAACTAGACAGGCTAGAAGAAAGATGTGTTTGCATATGCCTCTGTCTCTTTATTTGTCCACTTCTGTGTAGCTGGTAAAACATTCATTTTAGCAATAAACTCACAGCTTTCCTTGAGGGACATGACTGCACAAAGTCGATCCACTTACAGGGCTCACCTGTACAAGGTGTAAGAAAGACTAGTTTAATATGCCAATAAAAGAACAACCACGGTATCTTGCCATAATCATTATTTGTTTGCAGGTGTTGGATCAGGACCTTATTAAAAGTGAGCAGGTATCTTCAGCTGCTCCTTCTGCTGCCCTGTCATTGTGGTTTTATCTACTGCCAGTCCTTGACTATCTCGAGGAACCAAGCATCAGCGCTGCTGACAGCTGATCAGGAATTAGAGGGCTTCTTTCCAACGGCTTTACAGGATACAGAAGAACTGTAGGTAAGAGAAAGGGAGGGTAGCAGTGCCAAAATATGGGAAAGCACTGTTGAAATCTTGGGGAGTTGCTTATTAACCATGAGCAATAAGGACAGGTGAGAACTTTAGGGCAGCAATTTAATGTGCTTACCTGCAGGAGGATTTCCAGCTTCAGAGCCACAGCTGGACTGTAGCCAAGTAATGACAAGTGAGATTGTTCCTACCCTGAGAAGGAAGAGTGTGCAGAGCCTGTGCAGTCACTCATTAGTGTGTGTCTCCTGCTGACACAAACCAGGCTCTGCAGGCACTTCTCAAGCACACCAAGAGAAATCCTTCTCTTGCAGCCACCAAAAATGCCATGTCTTCTTGCAACTGGTGATGCAAGCAAAGCTTACCTGTGAAAGGACCACTAGAATAAGACCTAAAAACTGAAGCAATCTGATTTTTGTTCTCCTTCAGGTATCTTTACTAGAAGTTAGCAAAATACCTCCCTTGTCCTGACAGCAACGGCAGTTCTTTTCCTGGCAGCAGTTCCTCTGTCTGCCAAGGAAGCAAAGAGATGAGTGCTGGGAAGGGTGGGCACCACCACAAATGCACACACAGTAGAGCTGTCAGGTCCAGAGCCCAGCAGGACAGTCTCCCCCAGCAGGGCTTCATTCCCCCCACACTGAGGAGGAACCACTTGGCTTCCCTGCGTGCCCTGGACCAGCACAGCTCAGGGGAAGGGGAGCTGGGGGTCCTGAACAGTGAGTGCTCTGGTCCAGAGAGGCAGGTTGGATCTGCAGGGAGGCTGGGGACAGAGGAAAAGGCGTTTGAAAACAAGAGGGATTCCTATTATCTGTAAAAGAAGCTCTCCATACAATAGATGGGGGCTGCTGTGGAGAAAGCTATGAAGGGATGTTTAGAAACTGCTGTCTGAGGTTAAAAAGCTCTCTGAAGTGAAGCTGAACAAGGCTGACATACTCGTTTCTGACTGGACTCTTAAAAGATACGCACAGATTGTGAAAATATAATTAGACGCCGGCCTTTGTCTGGCCACAACGAGTGGGAAATGGTGAAAGGAGAGGTCTCCCAGTCTGCATTGAATCATCCCCAGGACACAATGAGGGCACTTGTGCATCCTTCTCTCTTCCCTAATGAGAAACATTAATTGCCACAACCTCCCGAGTGTGTAGAGCACCCCATGCCCAGCAGAGGAGAAGGGGTGTTTCATTACAGCTTCTCAGCCCCATTACAGGCAGTAACGGAGATAATGGAAAATAAAGATGCCGCAGTTTCTGTTCGGCGATGGGCACTGGGTGGGCAGAGGAGCGGGCATGGCCCAGCTCTGTGCCAGCCTCCAGGGGCTGTCCTGGGCAGCCAGAGTGGGCAGGATGGGCCTGCCAGGCCCCAGCCGGGTGTCAGTGCCCAACCCGAGACCGTCTGTCTGTCCCTGTGGGCAGTGGGCTGCAGGGGGCAGGAGCCCTGGGGGCCCTGCCATTCCCCTTCTTTGCAGAGGCAAGCACTGTCACTGACTCGAGCCTGCAGAGCCCACCTGAGCCTGGCACTGCTCCACAAGGGCAATGGGGGGAGTAGTGTGCCTGGCCCAAGGCCTGCAAGGGCTCTAAGCCCCCCTGTGCCCACTCCCATCTGGGCACACTCTCCATCACAGGGATGCAGGCCCCAGTGCCACAGCCAGCTTGGGCAGGGTTCTGTTGATGGAGGACAAAGAAGAGCCCATAGCCAGGCATCTCCCACCCCTCCGTACATCACACGGAGCAGAGGCTCCAGCCCAAGATGCCCATTTGGGTTCAGAAACATGATACACAGCCTCCATGCAGATGGTACCATTTAATGGTGTAAAAGCAGAACCCGCTCCCCAGGTACAGCAGTCCTGAGCTCCCAGCCACCTTACATAGCTCTTTGCTCTACTGTAGCTTTTATTGCAACTAAAGCATCCAGCCAAGGAGGGAGAGCAAAAGAAACTGTTTTTCCTAAGCTATGATCAGGCCCCTAACTCTTCAGGGGTTCTGGGAAAGGGAATTAAAAGGACCACAAAATACAAAAGCAAGTCAAGGCGTAGGGGAAAGGCGAGTGTAAGGGACAGCCCTCCTGTGCCTGGCCATCCATCCGTGGCAGCCGAGGCAGGGTGAGGGTGTCCTTCAGACCTTCTGGGATGCGCCTTCCCCATGGCTTTCTCCCAGGCGCTGAGAGGGAGTTCAGATTGTCTGCCAGGGCTTGCCGATGGACTGGATGTGCTCCTTGGCCTTCAGCCGCAGGGCGGCAATGCTGGTGTTGCGCGGGTCTGCCTCATCCAAAGGGAACTTGTCCACAAAGGTGGCCCCACACTGATAAGGCGGCGGCGGCCCCATGGCCCCCAGGGGCTGCAGCGCGTGGGTCACCGCCGGAGAGTTCAGGAAGGGCGGTGGCGTGTAGCTGCCGGGCAGGCTCTGCGGCGAGGCCACGAAGCCAGGCAGGGTCTGCAGGGCCGTGCTGCTGGGCACCGGCGGGCTGAGCCACGTCTCCAGGGGCAGGCTGCTGCTCAGAGGACCCATGGGTGCTGCCTGTGGCGAGCGGTTGAATGAGAGGATGGGCGAGTCCTGCAGCTTCATGGAGGTCACCTCCAATTTCTCCTGCCGCCTCCACTTAGCCCTTCTGTTCTGAAACCAAACCTGCAAGCAGAGCTGTATCAGCCAGGCCCCGGGCAGTGGAAAGAGGCTCACCTCTGGCTGCAGCGGCGCATGCAAACAGAGTGAGGGAAACACACCTTGCCGAGCTGGGGCAAAAGGGAATTTGGGGGGCTTGGGCGTTCTTCCACGACCTACAACCCCGCGCTCGGTGGGAAGCAGTCCCGCAGTGGAGCTGGCCCGCCCATCCACCCGCCACTGCCCTGGCACACAGCAGATTCAGCGGCCCCGGGCTGGGACGCGCCGCTCAAAGGGCGGCAGCAGCACCGACGACGCGGCTGCCGGACGCGGGTCTGCCCCGAGCCCCGCGCTGTCCCGCCGGCCGGGCCGGCTCGCGGCCGTGCGGCAGCCCTGCCCAGCGCCCGGCGGGGCCCCGAGTGCGGCCGGAGCCGCGCCGCGGTCACGGGCCCGCGCGCCGCGCCCGGGCTGCTCCGGCCGCCGGGCCCGCGGGGCTGCGCCCAGGCGCGTCGGGCCGGGCCGTCGCGGGGAGCCGGGCCGGGCGTTACCTGGACGCGGACTTCGGGCAGATTGACCTTCATGGCCAGCTCCTCGCGGCTGTACACGTCGGGGTAGTGGGACTTCTCAAAGGCACGCTCCAACTCGTGAAGCTGGTACGTGGTGAAGGTGGTGCGGTTTCGCCGGTGTTTCTTCTTGGGCTGTTCCTCTTCCGACGGCTTTCCCTCGCCGCTGCTGCCGGCGGGCAGCTCGGGGCTGGCGCTGCCGGGACAGTACGGCTCTGCGAGGGGAAGACGGGGGGTCACCGGCGGGATCTCCCCGCGGGGCTTGCCCGGAGGCGCGGGGGAGCGGCGCTCACCCGTCCGCCCCCCGGCGCCCGGCGTTGGTCCGCAGCGCTCACCTTGGAAGCGCTCAGCGCGGCCCTGGGGCTCGGCCGGCGGCTGCTCTCCGGGCATCTTGGGCAGGCAGTGCCGGGGCCCCCGCCGGTCCGCCTCCTTGGCGCTGCCGTCGGGCGGGAAGGCGCCCAGCAGCCCGTCTTCCTTGGTGAACCCCAGGATAGCCTCGATGCTGTGAAGCCTCGACGGGTTTCCGCCGGGGCTCCGCGCCGCCGGGGCGGCCAGCGAGAAGGCGCCCTCGGCCATGGCGAGCGGGGCGCCGGGCGGGTGCATGAGGCCGCCGGCCCGGGGCTCCGCCGCGCCGCTGCGGTCTCACCCGGCCTCAGGGCGGCGCGGGCAAGTCTGGCACGGTGTCGCCGAGCGGGCTGGCCTCCTTGGGGCGGGGGAGGAGTGCCGGGGGGCGGTAAGCGAGAGGGAAGGCGAGGCCCCCGCACCTCTTCGGCCTGGAGGGGGAGGCAGGGCATCCCCCGGCCCCCTCCGGCCGCCCCGCCCCTCCCCGCCGGCCCCGGCCGCAGTCCCAGCCCCAGACGGCGCCGGGCGATGCCATCCGGGGCCCCCGAGGCGGAGCGGGGCGGCCCCCCCTGCAGCCGGGGGCCGGCCCGGGGCGAGCGCCGCGCTCGGAGCCCCGGGACCGGGGCGGCGCTGTCGGAAACCGCGGTGGGACGGGCGGCGAGAGGCGCGCCGGGCACGGGGGGACAGAGCCGGGACGGCGGGAAGCCGCGGCAGCCGCTGCCGGGGGCGCGGTAAAGGGGGCTCGGCGAACGGGACGGGACGGGGCGGGAGCCCGGAGGTGCCGAGCCGGAGGACAGCGGGTCCCCAGCACGGCCCCGCGCTGTTCGGCGGCTCTCGGAGCCTCGCCGCCTTTCACTTGTCCGACGGCCTCAGCCCAGATCCCTCCCGGACGGTTTGTAGGTGCGCCGGTTTCACGGCGGCCGCTCGAGCGCTGCCCTGTGGAGCGATCCGCGGCCCCGGCCCGACTCAGGGGCTCTGGGGTAAAAGCCGCTGCGCTGGTGCTCGGCGGGACACTCGCCCTGCGCCCGATTGCCTCCAAAGGCATTTCACAGACCAGGACAGACGCGGGAGGTGGGCTCAGCCTCTCAGACTTCACAGACCCGAGGAAGCCCTAAGCACTATTTGCGAGGAAGTTTTCAAGTATGCTGCTATAGGACAGAGCTTGTGAGAAGAGCGGATTCGGTGACTCTGTACTCCACGATGCGAGTGGGGCTGGGGGCGGCAGCAGGCAGGGCATAGCTTCATGGGGGATGCACAGAATGTTTTTGGAGGTGAGGCAGGGAGCCAAATCCCACACATTACTCTTTGTACTTGGCTTGGTGGAAGACGTGGGCCTTCCACAGAACCAACCAGATAACAGCATCACGTATCCTGCTTTTCCCTGCTTTTTTCTTCCTGTCATTTTCACACCAGCACTTCCCAGTTCCTCTGAGGCACCAGCTACCTTTTGTCCCAGCTTGTTTATGTGACAAACGCAGTAACATCCAGAGTGATTTTCAGTCTACACTTAGCTTTAGGATGCTTCCATTTGAAGCCTGAGGAGAGTGAATGTGGAAGAAAAACACCACTCCTACTGCTTGTTCTTCCAGATATATTAGCTAGTCTAAGTATGACCTCTCTCAATAAATCTGCATTTTTTATTCCCCTTCTACCCTAACAGGCTCCATATCATGTAGATTTTTTCAGAGGAATCATTTCAAAGGTTGCCAATGCTTGCTTCTGCCAGCGTCCACACCTTTTGCAAGTTTATGTTCTGATGTCCCAAAGTAGATTTCTTTTAGGAGTGCACGGCTTTTCCTAGCTTCAGGTGAGGTTTGCCTCAGTTCATCGCTGACTGCTTGGGGGTTGGTTTGAGGCCGAAAGAACTCAGACCTCCGTTTGCACAGAGGGAAGAGGCCAACAGAAGAGACAAGAAAAGGTTAGTGTGGCTTTTGTGGACACTATAAAGAGCCAGTCAATACCATTGTAGGGACATTGGAGGGTACTCAAAGCAATCAGCGAGGGGCCATTGTGTTCCTTTAATCTACATGTGTGTTTCCCAGGAACTCTATTAGTGAAGATGAATGAACCGTGCAATGTCCCTAATTTCTTCTAATTTGAAGCTGGGGGTTTACAGCACTCAAAATCAGCACAAAACACACCTGTCCTTCCAGAAGTCCTGGGCAAAATTAGGAATCAGTTTGGCTTGTTATAGTTAAAAAAGATAGGAATGTGAGATGAAGGAGCAAAAACCCTTTAGTCAGTGCCATAAAGGGCATTGGATCCTGGCACAGATGCTGCTTTTGGGGTGCCTGTCAAAGTTGTCAGTTACAGAGTCAATACTCGGGTTTTTTGCTGTTAATCACAATATGAAGGCAGGAAAAAAGCTTTCCAGCCCTGGAGCACGGTGCTTGAGTCCCACACAGGACACAAGAGACCTTCCTCCCTGACAGAGAAGGCTCCTCTTTGCTCAGCAGTAGAATATTCCACTTGTGTTTTCCATGTGGAGCTACATTTGTCACTGTAGCATCCTTCTAGCAGGCGAGTGGAATTGTTGAAAGGGAAAGCCACGGCCTTGATCCCAATTTGAATAAATACCTGAAAAAAACCCCATAACCGTGTAGCAGAGCAGAGAGAGCTCTGACGTTTCCAGCTCTAGATCTGTCTTTTCTCTCTTGCCGTGCTTCAGGCACAGACTGTGTGACACGCATGAGGCATTACAGAGCTCCAGGGAGAGAAGAAGTCCAGTGATTCCTCTGATTGCACAGAGGGTTTAGATAGGCAAAGAACAGTGACTGAACTTTTCCCTTTGGGTCTGATGTCCTGGCTGTCCGTTGAATCGCTTGCAGCCCTCTGGGATTTGTATTGTATTCGTATAAAGCCTCAGAAACTGATCCTGTGGTACCTCCCAGCTTTGCAAGGACTATTGACCTTTGGGAACTTGTGGGGGCGACCAGAATAAAATTTGAGAGTATCTGTTAGGGGATGAAACAGGCAGTGTTTGTTACTTGCCTTTCCAAGGGGTATCCCCATTTCATCACCTTTTTTATTTTTTTGCCATGCATTATGAAAATTTCTGCTGAAGTTATGCTTGGAGAGTAACAGAAGTTCTCAAGACAGACCATCTGTAAAGTGCAGCTATCTGCTGTACCTCCTTCCACATGTACAGTGAAGACTAAAGGAAAGTAATTTTCATCCTGTAGTCACTGTTGAGACATATGCATGGGATGTGGTTTCATGCAGTGAAATCAGCACCATAAAATGCCACAGGTTCCTCCTTCCTTTTCTCCTGCTTTTTTTTTTTTTTATGTCCAGGTGAAATAATTACTGCCTTGCAGAGCAGAGATTTGAAGCTGAAGTCACACTACAGGAGAGACACCACTCTCCAGACCAAAGATCTGCAGCAGGGGGGACCTCCCTGAAAGATAAATGGGGCTTCCAAGGTTAGACTGCAAATCAACAGGAGGGAAGCAAGGAAAAGGAGGAAATATTCACCTAGAGTGACCCTGTACCCTCCTGCAGTTTGCATGCCCTGTGTCATCCAGCAGATTGATAAAAACAACCCAAGAAAAGGAATTTTTCCTGCCCAAAAATTCCTAAGGGCACAGTTTCAGAACCTTCTTGGAAGCGTAATGCATGAGGAGGCTGTCTCCTCCTGTCACTATATCCCTAACACTTTCATTGCTTTTCTGCTGAGACTTTGCTTGTTCTGCCCAGGAGAACCAGCTGTGTTTTCTCACCTCCCAGAGTCCTGTCTGGCACGCAGGAGTTGCACAGAGATCTTGTCCTGCTGCCTGTCCAGGCTGTGGGTGTAGAATAGGCTCTGGGAGCCAGGCAGCCCTTTCTGGTGGGAGCACCGTGGCATTGGGGCCTGCCGTGCTCATAGGGAGGGAGAGGTTCATGCTATAAGGCTATATTAACACAATCCTTCTTTACTTGTTTTCCAATTAGCCTAATTGAATTCGGATTGCTTAAGAGTGGGCACTAGAGACATTTATCTTGATGGGATGACGGTCTTGAGCTCCAGCGATCCTATTAACTCTAAGAACCCAAATCCCAGGTAGGGTCGGTCCGGCAGTAGCTGCCATGTGACCTGGCCCTTTAATCTGCTCCTGACAAAGACACACGGACACACAGACATGTCCCAGTCCGTTCTCCCACGTGCGTGCGCGTGCACTCGTGCACAGATGTGGACACAAACATCTCCAGACTCGCATACCAGCACAAGCAGCGGCTGCCCTGTGCCCTGTGCCCAGGCCTGGGCACCTTGGGAGCTGATGTACCTGGGGGCCTCACCACCTCCTTCACGTGCTCATGTGCCTCCCCAGGCCTGTGCCCAGCGGCTGCAGCTGGAGCCAGTGCTGGAGGGATGAGCCCTGCAGGTGCTGCCCGGAGCAGCGAGCTGGAGATCAGGCTCCCGCCGAGGGCAGCGCAGAGTCACCCCCCTGCCCTGGCCCTGCCACTCCAGACTCGGTGTGGGAGCTCTGGTCTAGCAGTGGTGCCTAAGGCAGCTCGCTCCTGTGCCAGCAGCACTGCAGTGGGGCCGGGCGCCCATCCTGTGCCAGTCCCGAGCCACCTCCCGGTCCCGCTTGTCTCTGCCAGCCCTGACACTTTCTTTGGAATGTCATTAATCGTTTGTTTGGTGATTCTGACTGTACTTTCTTCTCTGACCCTTTAAACTGTGAAAATGCTGATCCTATATCTGCTGACAAATTTAATTAGATCCTTTAAAGCACCAGATGTTTTCAGTAAGATTTTTGGGATGTCCCAAGCACATTTTAATTCAAAGGTCAAAACCCTTAGGCTTGTTTATTTTGGTGTTTTATAGATAGGACAATTCAGTCTGTAGAGCAACACAACAGTGTGGAGACACCACCCAGATTTATGCCAATGCAGAGGAAAATGCATTGAGCCCCACAGACCTCAGGCTGGTTGAGCTGAGCTGGTGGCTATTTCATCTACTTTATGTAAAGACCTCCTAAAAGACCCCACTTGTCTTTCCACACAGGTAATTAGATTCTGTGGTGCCATGTGAGAGCAGAATTCCAAGAGGAAGAAATCAGATCAGAAGTCTTGGTGGTCTTAGGCAAAATAGTTCTGATGCTTGAGGGACCTGCTGAAGATAGGCTCTGTCCACTAAAGAAATTACTTGTTGGATGAGAGCCATTTATTGCACTAGGACATCCTCTGGAAAGAGCAAGGAAGGTCAGAACTTGTAAACTCTGTGTTTCCTAGGTAAGGAGGAAATGAGCAAGAAAAAAAAGCCTATTTTCTTAATGCTGCAATGGGGAAGAAAATGGATAACAAGTTTTCAAGCCAGGGGAGGGGAGGGGAGGGGAGGGAGAAAAGAAAGAAGAGGAAGGAAGCAAGCAAGGAGGAAAGGAAGAAGGAAAAGAGAAAGAAAGAAGGTAAATCATACTTCGTGAATTTGTTAATTTAAAATTATTATTTTTACTCGATTGGCTAGAGACAGAAAAAGAGAGAGAGAGAGAAAGACTTATAAACCTGTAGGAAGGTGCTACATGTATTAATTTCCAAATTTCATTTCCAGGCTAGCTCCTAGAGAACTTACAAAGCCATTCATTTTCTAGAATTCCTTGTGAGTAGCAGACTGCATGTCCCATAGGTACAGGCAGATTTAACATTAGTGAGAACTATGCCTTTCCTCAGGTGCCCCACCCTGGCATAACCTTCCCTGTTTAGCCTTCGATGGAGACAGCTCCCAGAATCAGTGTGGGGAGCTGCTTTTAGCCCCAGAATTTGGCACACAGAGCAGACAAGCAGAGAGTCACTGCTGTCCCTTGGTGTTTGAAGTGCTTTGAGAGGCTGGGAGATGAAAGCAGACTGGACAAGGCTGCACTGCCCCAGAGCAGAGCTCACTGAGAGCCACCAAGCCTTATTTCCTACAAGTCCCCACCTGGTGTATATGACAACAGTTTTGGCCCAAGATGTTGAGTTACATGCTTCACTTTTTGCCTTTTGCTATACTTAATACAGAGAGGATTTTAAAAATCATAGTTTTGCAGCAAATGTCAATATCTGAGCACTGCGTTTCTCTCAAGGTGCTTGAAACAGACATGTTCTTATAAGAAATATATATGTTTATTTCTGAAAGCAGGATTAAATGTGTGCTTACCTCTATGTAATGTAGCAGAACTACGATTTTGTTCAAACATACACATTTAATAGCATTTCAGTCATGTGGAAAAAATGGAAAAAGGCACATTTTTTCCCCAATATTAATTGTTTTAAAGCCATTTTTTCCATGGGGGAAAAAGTTATGTTCAAAACTGAGGATCAATTCTAACTTCCTTCTAGGCAATCCCAGCAGGTAAAATTTTACTCTCCCCTCAGGGTTTTAAGTCTCTCTCTCATCACTTTTCTATATTTACACTGAATGCTCTAGAGCTAAGTGCTTCCCTCTGCCTGCTCTCCCTCTGCATCCCCAGCAACACAAGACTGAAGTTAGAGCCTTTGGGCAGTGGTGGCTCTTCTACATCATGGAACATTTCTGCTCAGCTGCCTGTTTCATCTCACTGAAGGTGGCTTGTGCCTTCTCTTTGATGGCATCCATGTCCATATTCTGGATGTTCTGCAGCTGGCCCAGGATAGAGTCCTTGTCTTCTTCCTCCTCCTGATCTTCTGCCACCATCTTCTGAAGGTCTTCTGGCAATCCCACATCATCTCCAGCCATCTGTATTTGATTCTCATCCAATTCACTCTAAAGCAAGAAACAAAACCAGCAGATGAGTGTTTCTGCCCTCCCAGGATCTACCAGTGAGCCTCTTGTTTTGTTCTTTTTTAGGTTTTTGGTGAAAACCAAAATATGTACAGATTTTTCAGTCAATTTTTTGTGTGCAACTTGTGAATTCAGGGCCTCAATCAGCCTCCATGAAAGTTCTAAGATTTTTTGGGCAATGCCAGTTATATTTCTTTGAAGGGCTTCAGCACTGTCAAAACTGAAGCCCTCAGTGTCACTTGCCATTTTAGAAATCTTTGCCATGCTGGTGGTGCAGGAATTCCATTCCAAATTATGTGTAGCCCCCAAACCCTGCTGCAGGACACTGCTGAGCCCATCAGCTGCTGTGCTGTGCCTGCCAGCTTCTGCCCCATGAAACAAGAGCTATGGAAGAGCTCAGGTACCATTTCCTTATTCCATTGTTGGGTGGGGTAGGTGCAGGGGATTTTTAGGTATCAGCACTAAACTGAAGCCTTCAGGAAGAAAGATGCATTAAACTTCAGAACGAATCACTGGAAGAAGGGTCCCCCACCTTCCCAAACCATGTCTGAACTCTGTCTAGGTCTTTGGTTGGCCTCTCTGAGTTGTGATGAAGAGCAGGGGCTGCCTGGCACATAATCAGTGTTGCAATGCTGGTAAGTGGGGTAATAGGAGGACTTGGACAACAAAAGAGAGGAGGGAGGTTGGTTGTGAGTCTGAGAAAGCAAAAGGAGACAGAAGAAGAAACTGGTTAAGCAATTAAAAGGGCTGAGATGCAGTAAGCACTACACACACTTACTTCCTGCCTGCCCACTGAAACACTCCATCAGTGGGATTATGTCAATTTTTCAAACAATGGTGATTTTGTTCACATTTTCTGGTGGATTCTGATGGATCCAGAGCTCAGAAGAGCAGGATATTTCGACACAGTTCACACATCAAAGATAAGCATTAATGCCTCATTACATCTCCAAAATTAACCATGACAGCAGCAAAGGCCTGATATGAATAAGCAGCAATGCTATCAGCAGGAGGTGTTTTTTAGAGTGAGGGGTCTGGGTTTTGCATGAATGAAAGGACAAATGAATGCAAGGACATATATGAGCAATGTCTGTGTTGTTGCAGGCCATAGCAGGGACAGGCAGGCTGGGGGTGGTCAGCTGCATAACCACTATTTATGGTTCCATATTTCCACACTTTCTGTTTGCAATGACTGTACCTCCCTTTAATCTGATTTCCCCCCATATCTCCTGTGAAACTGTAGGGAGCTCTAGCAGGATTGCCACTGCTATGTGGATAAAATGGGTGAGGACCTCTCTTCACCTTTTTGATAAGGGTTGCTGGAGTCAGATCTGTGGGAGCTAGAAACAATCTCCTGAACAGAAGAGGTATTTTTTATTAATTGTGTAGCAGGAAAAATGGTTTTAAGCTTTTATTCAGCAACTGATGGCTATCAGAGGAGTTAGCCTTTTGAAATCCTCCCCAGCAGCAGTAGAGGATGATAAAAAAATGTTAATTACTGAACAAGTGCCCCTAATCAGACAATCACACATTTTCTTTAGAATTATTTCCAATTTAAGGCATCATCACTGAACACTACTGTAGTGATTCACATCCTTGGCAATGTGAACAATTGTCTGGCACGTTCTTGCACCAAAGCCCACTGTCCTGTGGAAGTCTGGGATGTGATGTGCAAGAGTTCGGGGCTTCAAAGTGTTCTCTGAGTAAAAACAAATATCCTGAGATATAGTCTAAAGCAGTACAATTCTGCCCAAGCCACCTGCCTCTACCCACTTGGCATTTAGCTTTAATGGACCTAGAAGGAGCTTCAGCAGGGTGGGGCAGCTCAGCAAGAGGCAAAGCAGCACACGATGCACGTACGGCCTCTGGCTTCCTTCTAGCATTGGAGCGCTTGAGTCCTGCTCACTTTGATTTGAAATGGAAAAGTGAACACAGAAGCAACATCTATTTTACTAAATTAAATATGCCTGGCACTGGTCTCTTCTTGCCCCAAGGCCAGCTGGCCTGGAGAACCCACTGGGATGCTATTGAGGTCTGCTGCCCTACCAAACAGGGTGGTCCCATCTGACGCCATTGGGAACGCCTGTCCTCACCCACACTGGCCGTGGGAACTGCCTGGGAGAGTGCCCGGGCCAAAACTGGGTCAGACATTATTCTGACAATTCAACAGCATCGGCGCTGCAGTCTCAGTGCGGGGAAATATTTCTTGACCCCGATTATGCCTCTGATGTAGTCAGTCCCAGATCTGTTTTGCTATAGATGCAATAGAGTTCTTTACGTGTACAACGATACACAGGTAGGTGTGAGCAGAAAACTGTCTAAATACCTGCTTTGGTACAATTTGACAGTAAAGCCCTCTGTCCAAATTAAGGTGCAAGTGTCCAGTTCAAGCATACCAACTTTATTTTGTAGCATTAAGTGTGTACAGAAATGAGAAAAAAGGTGAATGAGAGAGGGAGAAGGATTAAGATAGCACAAGCAGGACATGGTCAGCGTCTGACCGTCCCAGGGGAAATTCCCGCAGGTAAAGGATACAGTTTAACATTGGACAGCTCCGTGTCCGCCGGGCAGGAACAGCAATGTCTCTCAGGGAGAGACACAGTCCGTGCCCACAGGAAAGCAGTGTGCCTCAGGGAGGCAGCTTCTGTCACTAAAGGTTTTGTCAAGCTCCCTCAAAGGGAGCACACGGCCCTCCACGAGGCGAGAAGAGCAATCGAAGCTTGGTATTGTTTGTTTAATGGCACTTTGGTTCCTCTGAACAGTGATGCTAAAGTCTTCTCTGCAACTTAAGGAGCAAAGAAGACCAAAAGCTGGTTCAACGCTGCTTATATGAAGTCTGCTTGTAAACCAAAAAGATCAAAGCTCACAGAGTAATCCACAAGGGAGCCAAACTCTTTTCCAGCATCCCTGTGTGATATACTGCTTTCCTTGTGCCTAACTTATCCTGCCATAACATTTACCTGTGTTTATGTGCAAACATCCTTAGGTAGCTGACTCCAGACCTTATCCTGTGATTCATCACCTGTACTGCACCAGTAACATACAAAATCAGAGTTCACCTTGCCTTGACCTGCAGGTGGGACTTGACCAAGCAATACAGCAGCAGCACCCTCCTTTTGCCATTGAAGGGCTGCAAGTGCCTTGCAAGCAGCTACAAGGAGCCAAATGTTGGAAGCAGCAGCCTTCCTGCCCAGGAACACCCTCAGAGAATGCAGAGATCACAGCTTGGAGCACAGAGCTGGTGAGTGGGGCCTGCTCCCTCCTGACATCTGCCTTGGGACTCCTTTTGCCACAGCTCACCATCAGCTCATGTCTAAACCCTGTGTTTGGACCTTGCAGAAATTAATTGATTACTGAATCCCAGTTCAGGAAAAAGGCAGCAAGTGGATAAGAGAGTTTGGTGAGTTAAAAAAAAATATTATTAAAATATTAATGTCTGTATTTATATAGTTTTAAAAATGTTTTCTATGTATGTGATGCACTGAATACACCAAAGATGAAAAAGTTGTCCATAGATCAAATGTCTCATGGCTAAAAACATCTTTCTGATGACAAACCTAAGTTGACAACTCTGTTAATAGGATTAGGTTCATTAAGGGTCTACTTTCTCTTACAAATCTGGCCCAGATAGCATGGAGCTTTAGATTTTACATGGCAAAGGGGGGCCCTGCTTTGTCCTGAATTTCATGCTTTTACTTAAAATGTTTGCTAGTGATTGATACTGGTAATATTCAGTGTTTCTACACCATACTAGGCTACCTGAAATTACTTTAAATTTTCAAAATATTTAATGCATTATCACAAGCCTGAGAGCATTTGCTGCCAGTATGTTTATTACAGCACTGAATTGTTTTTCAGGGACACATTAGCATGCATGTAGTAGTTTCATTTTCTTCCTGCTATAACATGTTTTCATAAGGGTTGATGAAAACCAAGAAATGCTATATAGGGAGAAACAAATGCAGGAAAACGTGTCCTGCAATATTGTTTTCTGGCTTAGAGCTACTCTCCTACCTTGGAGACAAATCTTCTACTGTTCTTACTGAAATATGGCCCAGGAGAGCACTTGGTACATGCCAAAGCCAAGATCCTCCTGGAGATGGGTCAGAACACCCCTGTGTGTCTGTGAGGTGACCTGGACACCAGCTCCAGCTGTGAGAAGCTCTACAAGTGGGAGAATTTGAGAAGCAGAGACACCCAGCTCCACGGATGTTTAGCTGAGACCTGGAGCCTCGAGTGTCCTGGAGCTTTCCCAAGCAGCCCCTCTGGGAGCTGCAAGCCCTGGCGAGACGCTGGGTGAATGCTGTCCAGGAGCTGTGGCAGCCTGTGCCTCCAAAAGGAGAGCAAGCCTAATGATATTTTACTCCTCAGCTGCTAATTAAAATGCTGGTGTTTAGAGACTTAGACCTCCAATCCAATCAATCACTTAAAATCTTGGACTTAATTTTTTTGCATAATTAATCTTTCTGTAATTAAACTCACCCTCAAGGTATGTTGTCCAGCTAGAGCACCAGAGGAACCAGGCCCTTAGGGGTGGAATACATCTTACCTGAGTTCAGATGTCACCTGGCTTCCCTCTGGAAGAGACACAACCCCTGGGAGGTGACCCAGCTCCACCCTGAATGCTTATTTAAAAGTTTGGCTAGATGAGGCTACAGGTGCTGGTTTCTTGCTGTTGATGATGAGTCCCTAAATGACTTGTTTGGATTAAGCACTACATTTTTTAGCAGCTAAATTTACAGGAGAGAGATTCTTTACCTTCCTCCATTTTAATTAATCAAAAAGCATGGGAAAGTACTGATCAGAAAATGAGTGGTAGTGACTCAGAGCTGGCAGGTGAGTAATACAAATAAACTTTCAAATTGCTAAGAAGCACATATCCTTGAGGGGTATAAATGAAATATGCCAACATTTTCCCAGTAGTGACAGATCAGAGCAAATGTGTGATCCAAACCCCTGGGGAGAGTACTCTGTCCTGTATTACCTCTCTGCTGCCCATGGCAGAAACCTACAAAATAACACAGTAATTTAAAATTTATTTGAAATATGTTGCTTGAAGCTTTTACTTTCAATATTTTGGTTTTCCTGGAAATATTTGACAGTGCCAAGATCACTAAATGAAAAAGAATGGGCAGTTTAAAATTGGTTGAAATTTGGCCTCTGGACTAGATGAGCTCATGGGCTACAGGCTTACCTTGGGCAGTCTGTACTTTTCTCTCAGGTGAACCCTCAGAACAGCTCGCTCTGCTTTTTTCTGTGCAAATGCTGCATCTCTTTCCATCCTGGAAATCAGAAAAAATGTTCCTTCAAGATGCTAATAAAAACAATCTTTTGAACTAAAGCAGTTGCTTGGCTGCAAAAAGCTACACTTGGGAGTTATTACCCAAGATAAGTGACTTGTCCAAAGGCAAAAAAGGAGCAATGGCAATAAAGTGATGCCAAGGGGCCACACTTCCTGTTCTTCTGTTACCTGTGAATTTTCCTGGTCTTTCTTTGGGCATTATTTGTTTCATAAGAGCAAGGAATTCTGAAGCTTCCCTGTATGGAAGAGCACCGACTTAATCTGTGCTTTTATGAAATGTTTTCCTTAGATTTAAGAACTGGTCTGCACCTTTTCTTTTTTTTTTTTAGATTACATATGCATTTATTTGCAAAATGTGTCTCCTCAAAGATTTTTGGTAACGTGTTTCAGTATAGGTATTTTGGCACGTAAAAGCTACTTCCAAAATGAAATATTATTTTCCTCTGCTTCCAAAACGAGTGTTTGGATTTCTTTCCCTCTAAGAACAAAACCCTCACAAACAAATGTAAAATCTAAGTACCAAGCCTGGTGGTGACTGGTTCAGCTGCCTGAGCACATTCAGCAGGGCATATTTACTCTTGTGGTCTCCACTCCTGCCCAGCTGAGCACTGGGCAGAATCCGTGGGGCCCTGAAGCAGGAGCTGCTGTGCCCATGCCAGGGCTCTGTGCCACAGCACCCATCTCACCCACAGATGATCTTTTCCCTCCGAGCTCCCAGCTGTCCCAGGGGGGTTCCTGCCCTGCTTCCTCAGCACAGTTCAGCAGGGAAAGGACACGTGCCCCACTTCTAAACAGTACAGAAGTCATTCTTTTCCAGGCATTTCCCTCTCCCAGGAATCCTGTGCTCCTTCTCAGTCTCCCTAGAGCAGCTCCCTGCCAGCAGGTGCTCGTTTCTCTTTAGATATCACTTGACAAAAGGCAGAGCAAAACATTCTGGGCTTTATTTCCAGACCAAATGAGACCTCTTCAGGGCTTCCTGATTGAAATGTCTGATGCTAAATACAGACCTGGATACCTCAAATTCCATCAGTCATTAACCTGGCACCTATAATCATCTTACAAGAAGGATTTACACAACCATTATGTAATTGACCATTACAGGAACAGATGCATTTGAGATTTAAAAGTCAATCGTTTTATTTATAATTATGCATGGTTTGAACTCCTACACACGCCAAGTCTCCCATTTTACTTGTTTTCATAAACACAGTAAGTGATAAGGATTGTCTTTACAGACAAAATTGAGACTTAATTGGTTTTAAAATTCTGCTTTATTTAGTAGATTTTAGAAAAAAATAACCATCTTAAACCTTTGCTCAAGATAAAAGAGCACTCGGTACTTTTTCAGGTCTGCCATAATAAATGTGGACAATGAAATATTACATTTTGAAAGTGTACTCCACGTGGAGTTCTAGAGCAAATCATACACATTAGAGAATTAAATCCTGCACTACAAGCATCTTGGAAAATGTTTCTAGACAAAGTAACATCACCTAGGAATGAGTCCAGCATATCAAGCTGTGAAGAGAGCAGGAAAGCACAGGAGAGAGGTACAAGATGTGGGGGCAGGAAGAGGGAATTTAATATTTTACCATTTCCAGCTGGGGAACTTTTATTTTGGAAAGTCTTTCTAGCAAACATCCATCTACTTTTAAAAAAAATATTGAAGAGCAACATGTTTGGCTTTTTCTTGGGTTATTTTCATTTGCACAAAGTTACCAAGAATCAGCCCCGTACTCATAATAAGGGAACAGGTACTCACTTCTCCTCAACCATTTGCTTTTGATATTCCTCATACTCCTCTCTGGTCATTCCTGCAGCTGCTGCTGGATCAGAAGGAGTGCTTTCTTCTTTGCTTTCGTCCCCTCCACCTCCAAGTCCCAAATTCTTTACCTGGTTGCTCAACATACTTTCATTAGAAAGGCCATCTTCTCAAAAAAAGGAAAAAAAAACAAAAAAAAAAAACCAAAACAAAAAAAGGAGCTATAAGAAAACAACTCCAAGAAAGCCAAACAGAAAATGTTTTCAAACACAACAGTTGTAAGCGAGAGAGTTTCTACAGCCACATCAGCTCTTCAAGGGCACAATGCTAGTGAAACGTGAATGCCAAAACCAGTTTGTCAGCCATAATCTGGATTAAAGAAAGAACTCCTTAATATATGGAGGCAGATGGTTCAGATTACTCCAAAAAAATCATTAGATGCAACTACCTACTTTTTCCATTAATACTTTAAGCTAATTGTACACACACACACACAAAAATCAATTGTAGTGTGCAATAGCATTTTGACATCTTCAGTCTTGAAGTTTGCTCTGACTTTCACAGAGATCACAACATTCCCTGGACCTGAATTTAAAACCCACTTGACTCAATAGCCATAACAAAACAGCAAAATTCAGGCTGCTGAGCGGAAACCCCTCAGATTTGAGATTTGAAAACTTGAATTCTTCATTAAGCAAAAGCCCTTATTCTTTTTTATCCATGAATATTTTATCCCACTGGACAGAAATATTTTGTGTGGTTTTTCTTCAGCCCCTCTTCATACGTCTGGTTTATCTTGCAGATGAACGAGGCATCACTGTTATGTTTACTTTATTTCAAGAAAGTAACCCCAAAGAAAGCAAGTCAGATCTTCCTAGGGTACGTTCTTCTGGGTTTCTGTCTGCTCTGCCCCAGGCTGTCTCCATCTAAACCTCTGCTTTGGTGCTGCACAAAACACCTGGTGTTTGTAATCCTAACTGCTGCTGAAGGATGAATAAATCTGAATCTGTATGCCAGCAAACAGTATGGATACCTTTTGGGTCTAGATTGTTTCTGTTGGCCCTTATCTTTCTAACCTTTAGTCACATCATTGCCCTCACCAGCTCTGAGGTGAGGATTTCCAGGATCTGCTGCCTAGGTCATAGACTATTTTGAGAAAGAAAATCGCCTGCTAGGTTTCCAAAGTTCAGGAGTTTGGGTTTTGAGCATTTATCCTACTGCAATGACTGCACGTGCCTTAATGCAGCATTCTGGAATTTTGATTATCTAAATGGTTCTCCCAGCCCTCTCATAATTTCAATGAGAACTGAGAGATGGGAGGATTCCAATTTGCCTAATGCCTTAATCTATATGACAGCCTTTCTAATTAAAGCAGACCTATTACTATTAAAAAAATAGATCAAAAACAAAAGCAAAACACCATGAAAAAAAAAAACTCACAAAAAAAAAAAAAACCAAAAAAAAAAACCAAAAACAAACAAACCCAAAACCAAACCAAACCAAAAAACCCCAAACCAAAACAACAAGAAAAAAAACCACCACAGGACATTCTGAAATCCTGGATTATTAGTGACTAAACAAGAAACTATTTCTTTTTGAAACTATCACACAGAATTGTGAATTCCAAGTAACAACTACTTCATCTTTATTTAAAATTCTCCTAGCTGGAACTTTGTAAACACTGATTTTTCCAGTGTTAGGTCTCAAGGCTCTTCTTTAAGTGTATGGAAAGTGACATCTGTTAAGCTTTGTGCTGTTGGTCTTTCCTGAAAAGAAGCTTCCCTGACTTTGCTGTAGGCTTTGATCCCTCTAGAAATGTTTCTAACATCATTTTGTGCCTAGAACTGATGCCTTCACAGGATTGAGAAAGGTGAGGGCTGGCTTGGGGAGAGACTGCTAAGAGGTCTTGCCCTCCAGCTCTCAACCTTACAATCAGCAAAAAGCTTTCCCATGTTGATTTTGAGATCAAAGATAACAAAAAGGGCTTTAAAAGTTACTGGGCCTATTGGCAGTGAAGCTGCTGAGAACCACAGGAGAGACTGGTGACAAAAGGCACAGCTCACCCCGGAGTAATTCTGTCCAGGCAGGCGCTCTTTGCAGTTTAGACACTTACTGCTTTTGTTGATGACAGCAACCCCAGATTCATGAGAACATACAAAACAGCAGCCAGTGAAGTACACATGCTGTCACTTCCTTTGCTGTAAATCTATGGCTTTTCCTTCTAGTTTAAGTGAAATCAAAATTAAAGACTCTCTTCCTGTTTCATCTGATGAAAGTGGGTGATATATAAAAGCCTGTGTTCCACGCCCAAGGCACACACAGATCTCTAACCCCAGCACAGAATTCAGTCTTGGAACAGGCAAATTCCAGAGGCCAGCCCAAAAATGGCATCCAAACTCCCACTCTTTTCTAGATTCTTTGTTCCTATCAGTCACATAATGCAAAAATACTAATGTGTTCTTGAAAGAAGCAGGACTCTGCCCCCTGCTTCATCCCTCTACCAAGAGGATGCAGCCTTTTCTAGTAGCTGGACCATCAGAAAGAAGTGTTTTAGGGTTTTGTCAGCTGGAACAGATTCAATTCAAGATTCCTGTCCTCCACTTGCTAAAAAACTTGCTCCTGGCTGGGGAAAAGTCCCAGAGGGAATTCAGACTCAAAATGCCATTAACTCCCCAGTGTTAGGTAGAATTAAACCCAGATCCATAAGTGTTCTGACTCTGAACTGAGGGTAAAGAATGCTTCAAATACTTGCTTAGATTTCATGCACATGTACCAAATGAAAAGAAAAAGGCTTACTAAAAATATGCACCTTTATTCAAATAAGGTTATCTCTGAACTCCAAGTATCAATTTACATCAGTCAGAAACAAACATGAAACTGTCAGCTGTTTGAATTTAAAATAATAAAAAGAAAATTGACATTTTTGGTGTTACAGTCATCAATCATTGAGAAAGGTCAGATTTTCTTCCCACAGAAGTTACCAACCAGAGCAATTAATTTACAAACCATAAACCAGGTCATTTACAAACCATATTGTGCATTTGACTTGTGAAATATTCAGGGGTGACCATGTGTTTAATAAACCCCCACCGGTACAATCCCATTATTTTGTCATTGCCAAATACTTGCACTTATTATCCACAATTCAAATAGAACTTGTTCTCCCTAATACTGCCCAACTGCATTCTGCATCTTTTCCTTCTAGCTGTGAAATCTTACTGGGTACGAATCAAACGCATTGTCACTGCTGAAAGACACCTAGCAGGAGGCTACACTGACTGAAAAATATTCTTACAATCCTAACTTGTTGCTATCACTTCAAGAACAGACAGGATGAAATTTGAGCTGGGCAGCCAGGAGTTTTCTTTTGATCCAGTGAGTTATGGAAGCTCCAAGGGGAGACAGCTGTGAGATGAACCATGAAGCCAAGTCCCCAGGTTTCTGGTGGTCCATATCAGCCCTGCTGCTCCCTGCTGCAGTTTCTCCTTGGGGTGGGAGCCACGTCTGACCCAGCAGCCTCCTCCTGAACACGGAAGGCTCCAGGCTTCCTTCCAGGCATGGCCCCAAGCTGCTCTTCTTTCTGACCAAACAAACAGAAGCAAGGGCTGCTCCAGCTTTAAGTCAAAGGAACGGGTGGGGAAATTCACAGTAACAAAATCCAGGCTCGTTCCAATGGGCACACTGGAACTGCTCCTCATTCTGCCAGATATGTATCAAAATACTTTCTGCACAAGGGGTTTTGCAAAGCCTGCTGTGAGAGGAGTTCTGCTTGGATGTTTTGCTGATGCAAGAAGGAAAGGAAACAGCACTGTACAATTTCAGAACCATTTAAGAAAATATAGTAAGTTTCATTACAAGAGTCTGGGTTGTAATAGCTTAGACTCAAGGCACCTGGAAATATTTGCTGGTGTTGAAAGAACCAAAGAGATAAATTTCAACGGGTTATTCTGCTTTATCTGAGAAGTTGTTTATTCATTGATTTAGCCTGAGGAAGTAGTTTCTCTCATTAGTACAGCAAAATCTGCTCAAATTGAGAAATGAATCTATAAAGCTGTACCACTTGGAGTATCCTCCATACTGAGATGTGTTAATTGATGTGTAGCCAGTGTCATTTGCTCAGTATAGCACACACATTCACTTTTTGGACACTGTACTTAAAGTAACAAAATATATTGCATAGATTTGTCATTTCTCCAAACTGACAGGCACGATACTGAAGTGTTCTTCATTACAGTGAGTTTGGCAGCATGTGTTGCACTCCAAGGGAGCAGACTGCAGAAATGCAATAGGAGTAGTCATATTACAGATCATTCTTTGCAGATTCAGACAAACAAATTAACACTTCTAAGTGAAATATCCTGATGCATTTGTGTATTTTATAGAATTTACGAAACCACAGAAATACTTATTCTAATTCTACATACAACTCAAGGACAAAGCTACCACAGATATGTAAACAAGGCAAAATTAATTAATTTCACATTCCTAAGTTGGGCCCTCTGCTTTCTTTCTTTCTTTCTCTCCTGAAGCAAATGTTCACTTGATAAGCAGTATCAAAATCACATGTTCAGTCTTATGCTTTTGATATCCAAACAGGAATTGACACAAAACACTGGTTCTACAGATTAACAAACATGTCTGAAGCAAGTTTGTGAAGAAATGGGTTAACACTCAATAACTGCTGTTTACAATACTCACCATGTCAAGATTTAAACCAAAGCATCTGTACGTGATACGTGAAAGACACAAGACAGCTTTAGAAAAGTAAAGACAAATTCACACACTAAATATATATCCTTAATACAATCAGACTGGAAGGTGGATAAAACAATCACCTTTGTTGGGAAAGTTCCACAAATCTCCCCAAAAAATTACAGACTTGAAACCATAAAAAAAGAAACCAGCCCCACAATGTACTTGAAGAAACTACTTTATCACATTTTTTCTCACTGCCCAAAATCAAACTACAAAACAGGGAGAGAAGCCTTTCTTTGCATGTTGTGTCTAATTGTTTTTTTACATCAAGGATCAGGGTCTTAAAGGCCTGTCTTTGTGTCCACATATTAAAAAGTGTTTAAACAAGAATGAACTAAAATATTCTTATACTGATAAATCCAAGTGGTAAACAAATAAAATGTTTATAATAAATTTTTACCCGCCAAAAAACCCCAAACCCCATAGAAGAACGGTTCTTTGAGGTCTGGGATTTTTTACCTTCTTTTTATTTTCTTGTTTTTTTCTTTAACTGCTATGTCAGGACACTTAGTAGCAAGTTTTCTGCACAAATCATCCATCTGCAATTCACACTCTGAACAAACACCAGGCCTGGGTGTTTCAACTCCTCCTCTGGAATCTTAACAAAAGCAGAGGAATGGGGAGTTTGCCTTTCAGTATTTATGAAAAAGTCAGCTGCAAACACAGAGAGGGTGCACAGTCTTACCCCAACCAGCATTTGCTCCCTGTTTTTAGCATCAACACTTGAAATGGGAACTCATTTTATTTAACAAAATTCAATAATTTATAATATTGAAGTATATCCAACACTACAATTTCCCTCATTTACAGAAGTGTAGAATTTTTTCTGTGCATACAGACTGGTGTTATGTACACACAAACGGAACAGGCCATCAAAAGAACTTTTTGGCTGCTGCTTCTTGTTGGCTCCTGAAAGAAAAGGCAGAAAATAATTCTTCAAGTCTTTTTAATTTGAAACTAACTAACTGCTTTACATTTTCATTTATTTGAAGATTAGGAGATTCCATTCCTTATTAATAGAGACTTAGAGAAAATATAAGTCATATCACAAAAACAGAATATATTTTTTTCTCTTCACAAAGACACAGGTAGCATCACTGTACTTCCAATTTTGCATCAGACACAAAAGGAAAAAAACCCAAACAACCCCATATGAACAAACAAACTGACTTTTAAAATACTCTTGAACATTTTCTGAAGCTTCTCAGTATCTGATTTGTCTAAATATCAGGGAAAGAACTGACTTTAAGTGAGATTTCCTTTTGCCCTCTGGCACAGATCATTGCATTTCTTAGTGGATCCAGACACTGTGGATCAAGCACATCCAGGTGCTGGAATTACAAACACACCACAAAGAACTGCAGGGGACCAGCTCCTTCTTTGTCTTGGAAATCATCATTCCAGCCCATGGCAAAAACACCACCAAGCATGGAGGCTGTCCTTTTATCAATGCAAATAGAACTTCAACATTATGACAGCACAAGGAGGGGGAAGAGAAGAGAAAGACCATCCCAACAAGAAAAAAGAAATGGAAAAATAAAACAACCTAACAGTCAGGTTGAACCAGGTCAGGTTCCTACTTGATACATGGTGGGTGAATGGAGATAGAATAAACCAAACTTCATTATGATAATTCATCATTTCCAGTGGGCTCTGAACAGTGGTAAATTTTGCATTCTCAGAGGTTTTGAAGGCCTGACCAGCTGAAATCCCAAGTGACCCTATCTGAATTCAGCGTGGACCCCGTTTGGAGCAGAAGATTGAACTGGAGACCTCCCAAGGTCTCTTCCAATCTGAATGATTGCTTGTTTTAACAAGGTTAGCACAATGATACCATTCCAATGACATTATCAGTCAGCAGTTCTAAAACTATTTGCCCTGTTGTCTTTAAGCCACATGAGACTTACCTATACATTACATAACCAATGAATAACACAGTTTGCACTGCCACGAATATGAAGAAATGCATTGTAGATAAGCAGGAAGGGAATGGTGGCAACTCTGGACACTTTTGTTTCTCACTGGATGGCTAAACACCAAGAAAAGAGCAAACAAGACATCCCATCAAAAGACTTACAAAACAAGGGCTTTGCAATGTGACTTAAAAATCAGAGAAGCTGGAGAGAAACTACAATACTCTGAAAAAATAATCTTCCTACTCATCTCACTCTCCCCTCCCGCCTTTACATTTCTCAGACAAATTGCCTGATGTTAATTTGAGGTTTACATGGGAAAGAATACATAAATATGGTAAATTAATCAAGGACCTTCTACAGATCATAAGCTAATTCAGCTTAACTGCTACCTAGCCTAGACTAAGGCACTGCTGAATGTGAACACAGTCTTTCTTTTTTCGCATTAAGAAGCCTTAAGCAGAGTCTGCCTGAGTTTTCCCTGATTAAAGCTCTCCCTTGTGTGCAGAAGCACCACAGAATCTGCTCTGTACAGAGCTGTTAAGTAGGGGGAAAACACACAAAAAAAAGCACCTAGAAAACCTAATTGCTTGACCTTGTTTCCACAGGAAATTAGACTAAAAATCATGGTCTTTGTGCAAAACTTCTCATCAAGACCCAGATCATGCAGTTAGGTCAAGGCAGCATAGTTTTAGTGAAGCAGCTTAATGAAGGATTAATTGCTCCCTAAATTGCATGCTGGCTCCCCCAGCCTTTCAGCGAGAGCCAGGGGAAGCCGTGGTGCCCTCCCGTCCCCCCCAGCGCGCGTTACCGAGCTGCGCTGCACCAAGTGCTCCACGTCCCTCCTCACGACGTGCAGGTGTTCTTTGATGTCACTGAAGTGCTGCGTTGCTTCATAGACTCCTGCAGAGCCAGGGTGCTGAGCCCCACTGATGGATCTCAGAGCATCAGTCACAGAACTTCTGAAACAAGACAAATAACAAAGCAGCTTTCGTCACACACCAGCTTTTCTACAAACAGCAGCTACTCCGGACAGCTTTTAGCTCATTAGAATTAGGCTGAAATGCAGAATTGCACCAAAGGGCAGCAAATTTTACCAGCTCTCAAGAAATAATCCTTTAGTCAAAGTACTATTTTTAAAAATCGTTCATTGTGCAGACAGTTGCCATTTGCAGAGTGCCCCATCTCTCAGTCACACTGAGAATAAGAACTAGCAAATATTCTGTTGCCAGACATCTGCTTTGCCTGCCTGACTGCTGAGGCTACAGAACAAGAGTTCTGTCTGAGGCGCTGGCCAGGGCTTTAGGATCAGCAGAGTTTGCAATCTTTGCAGAAACCCAAAAGCTATCTGAAAAATAAATAAATAAATAAATAAATAAAATCAGTCATGTAAGAAATAAAAACAAGGAAGAGGCTTTAGGGATAAGAAAAGATTTAGATACATCCTTGTTTCGTGATTACCATTTATATGAGGAACTCAATTCCCATATGCATTGTCAAAATACTTAATATTATCTTATTGTGAATTCATTTTCCTTCTACAACAAATGAAATTAAATCCAGAAAAAGTTGAGGTTTCATAACCAATTTGGTTTGAAGTAAACTAGTCAATGAAAGAAAAAAAACCTTAATCTCTAATCAATATGTTTATATCATTTTCCCCTACTGTGCTGTTTCTTTTGAGTTGCAAAGAGGATTATTCTATAGCTAAAATATTTATCATGTGAATGATAATCTCTTCATTATTAACAGAATAGACAATCAAAATGTATGCCTTTGGATTTCTTTTTAATTTACTTAAAACTTTCCATTTGGTCGAGATGGAAGCATACTTCAATGCTTTCATGGAGTACTCCTAACTCTCTGTAGAATGGTCAGCAATTTCTCATTTACCTGGACTTGCAATTATAATGATAATTTTAGTTATGATGATAATTTTAGAAGTAGATTTCTCACTGGAAGGTTTTACCTTCAATAGCCTGTCATGCCCACTGCCTCATAACCACTGGCAGTAATTTTGTCTTTCTACACACCTCACAGTGCCATAACACAAGTGGGACACTCACTTGGTTCTTCTCCCTCCTAACAGAACCATCTCTACATAATGAACAGAAATCTGCACACCCACCTTCCCCCAGACCAATCCAGACTTTGTTAAAAGCAAAATAACTTCCCTTAATAGACACGCCTGTATCAAATTGAATTTATATGGACTTTTCACTAATAACACCCTGCTGACAGTTTCTATTGTAGGAACATGCAAGATTCTTCTGTAATCAGGTGATTAAGAAATCCACAATCCTGCCAAGAAAATTACTTGGCCCCTAAGTCCTTTTCCTGCGGGATGACAAGCGATGCACAGAGGGGCTGTTTATTTCTCTCTCTAAATAAAACATTTCTTTAATCTAAGAAAAGTATTAAGATGATGTTACGCAAACTGTGAGCTGGTAAGTAGTCACTAAAAGGGCAGACTGCCAATGTTAACAAGAAAATCTAATTTGCTTGCAAGGTATAAAGATTTGTCAAGAATATTAACATAAAAGCTTCTGTGGAAGAACAAGTGCAAAAATGGAAGCACTCTAATCTTCATTCTACAAAAAACTGACCTACTTAGATAAATCACAGGAGCTGCCCTTAAACTAATATGGGGGTGGGGGAAGAACAACTGAAGGAATTGTTTTTCTCCTTTTTTTTTAAATACAAGGTAAGTAATGCTATGTTTTAGCTGCTGCAAATGAAGGGCTAAACCAGCTTAAAGCCATTCCTGATTAAGACAGCAACAGTAAAACATCTTAAAAGAAGTATTGAGACACCCCCATCAAACACAAGCATCTTCACAAATCTATTTTAGCAGTATAACACATTCAAGGAAAGGGATTTACTTCATTGTTTTTAAAGGGGATGAACTTAGCTGTTGAATTTCATTATAAAAATAATGGAATTTCATTATAAAAAAGACAAATTAGGGCACTTAGCAGTGCTTGGGGCATGAACTGACTTTATTACAGAAATTAAATATATGCAGGGAGTCTTCACTAAGGAACTGACACAAACATTAAGTTCGTCAATACTGTCTCACTGAAATAATACAGAGGATTTAAATGGAAATCATAAAATTCAAACCACTCCCATAATATTTGGAAGGTGTTTACCTTATTTCCTTTACTTGTCTAATGACCTCTTCTTGGGTTTTCACAACTGTCTCTATCTCTTGCTGGGAAACCTGGTAGGGGCAGGGGGGAAAAAAGATCAACATATCTTGGAAAATCAAATGGATCCCACTGCTGAAATCAGGCTGGGCTCTGAGTCACCATGGGTCTCATTTACCTGTCCCTGCTGAGCTGCAGACCCAGCTCCTCTTTTGGCAATCTCTTCTGTGACTGCAGAGACGTATTTCCTCTGCTCGTCCAGAATCATGTCCAGCTGTCTGTTAAGCTGTTTGATTTCCAGATGAATTCGATTCTGCCCCTCAAAGATTTGCCTCAGTTCACGATCACTCACAGTTTCAAAAACATCATCTGCTGCTAAGAAAAAACACAGGGGCTTTTTACACATGTGCACACTCCTCACAAGTTGCACCGGATCATTCTTCTTGCTCCTTTAACACATTCACATCCATCTACCTTCTCCTACAATGTCACCATCCCAATGGCCAAAGGGATTATTTCTTATCAAAGAAAGGCTGAACCATATCTCAAAAACGCAGATCAAAATAACCTGTAGGACCTTTAGAACATAATGTCATAATGTATCACTACGCAATAAAGATGACAACCTGAAATTTCACCTCTAGATGCCCAAAGTACATTCCCAGTGTATTTGCAGTCACATACTGCTATTAAAATCCACAGAAGTAACAAATGGCTTCCATTATATTTCAAATAATCGGGTTCTTGTCTGCCCAGCATTAGGTAAGCATCAAAAAGCTTTTCCATGGTAAGCACATGTTCCAAGATATGCACAGGCCACCTTTAAAAATGTTTTCTGTGAATGTGCAGAAACAGCCCAAAAAGATGTCCTTGAAATAATGAAAAAGGCCACGCTGTCTTAATCACCACCTTACAGAGATGCATGACCTCCTCTCCCTTCTGTTGTTCATAATTCCCACCATGTTCCCAGTCATTCATTTTGTTCTCAATACAGGCACCACCAGGATAACTTTAGAAACAGGAAACAAATTACAGTAAAGATTTTAAAATAACGTAAGTAACAACAGCAGGAGCTTATTAAGATCAGCCATAGTATCCCTAGTTCAGAACATCCTGGAAAACAAATGTTTTCCTGGACAACTGAAAAATAGCTCAAACAACTTGCCTGGCTGTCCTTGCACATCAGGATGTTCCCTTTGAAATTCTTCCTTCTTCTTATCCAATTCTTGCTGGAAGTGTTCAAACTCTTCTTGATACTTCTCTTTATCTTTCTGAGGGATTTCTGCATCTGGTGTTGGCTTTAAAACATTATCAGAGGGAAGGGTATGAGATTTTTTCATGTTCTCCCCCACTCTTAACACAACTGACTCTCCTGGTCAGATTTCAGATGTGAACACCTAACAAAACTACTACAGCACATTCATACATTTAGCTGAAGTGAAAAATCACACATTCCCATGTAGAGCAAATCGAAAATTTTCCCAATAGAAAATTAAAACAAGATTAACAAGGCTAAATGCTGTTCAGCAGTATGGAATCATCCTAGAAGTAGGGAAAGTTTAAAGTGAGAACAGATATTTACCCACTTCTAAAAGAAAATGTACTTTATAATACTGCATGGTTTGATTTAACTTTATGAGTTCTGTTGCTTCAGTAGTGCTTCCAGAATTCTGGTCTTGAGAATACTAATGACAATATTACTGAAACATTACAATACTAGTTTAATTTTTCTAAACCACATGACAGCACAGCCACATGTCAAAATTGTGAAACAAGAATGCCATGTGTGACTTAAGAGGAAATACCATAATTTGGTGCTGCACATACAATAATATATACAATAAAGTATTTCACTAATCATGCATAAAAATTCTTACTGCTTCCTTCCCAGGTTCAGTCAGCTGGAAGGTCAGAAATGACAGCACATCATGGTCATCTGTATTCAACAAACAAAAAAGGACCACCTTACAAATGTGTCTAACTCCCAAGCCAACCTTCCACTTGCAAAGAATCTTCAAACAACAGCATCCTCACAAGAGTTTGTGCAGTGAGGAATGAGAATATACAGGGGCTGTGTCAGGAAAAAATGAAAATTCTTTAGCTGGAGCAAGGAAAAGTCCAAAGCATGTAAGTGATTTGGGACTGCAAGAGGGTTCATTACATCATCACGGTCAAAAATTGGGATAATGGATCAACACTAGTAGTAAAAACCCAACCACCCAACCAACTTTTCTTGCAAGCCTGACAAGTCCCCACAGCATTTGCCATAATGTTTAACGTTTTCTACCTGCAAGTCCCCCTGTGGCTGCAGATATTCCAAAATACCCTTGTGACGGCAACACCATATCATCCACTTTGGCACAAAACTCATAGTCCTCTTTATCCGGAGTAAAGCCATTGTTAATTAATACCTAAAAGGACAAACACTTATGATTTTCACCACATTTTTGTGTTAATTTTTTTGTCAGTTTGTAGTAATGCTCACAAAATACAACTTTATTGGGTAATTCAGCTCATACCAGAAACAAAAAACCATTTCTTTTTTGAAAGAGACATTTTACCAACATTTTACATAAGCATGCTATTTGCAAAAGTCCACATCCTAAGAAGGTTCTGGGCAGCACAGAACTGATCTACACCAGTGATGCCTTACAGTTGTGATTCAAAGCTTAAGGAGATTCTGCAGATGCATCCCCGGAGAAAGAGAGAACTGCTAAGTTTAGCAGCCACATCTGGGACAGAGGAGTTCCTGGAGGAGCCATCAGGGCCCAGGTGAGAACAGAGCAGCCTTGGAGGCTGAAGTTTAACTTTCCTTCAGGAGTGACAGGCAGCTTTTCCCATTACAGCACGGTACAAGGTCTGCCCTCCTCTAGGTGCAGTCATGTTTACTTTTAGAGAAACTTCTACTACAAAATGACAGCTCTGCACTTTATGGCTGCTACCTGTGAATGTATGAACAGTACCTTTCCAGAAGGGAGCAGGTGCCAACAAACACACACTCTGTAGCTTTGACAACCTGGCACCACATTAGTATTCCTTCTCTCCTTACCTAGAAGCAATTCACAATCAGCTAGTATTTAGAGAAGCCTTAAAGACCCCCTTACAACCAGTGGGTTTTAGTCTTTAGTCTTTAGTCTTTAGTCTTGAAAGCCCTACTATTACTTGAAGGTGAGAAGCCTCAAGTAGAAAATTTAAATCTACTGTTGAATAGTTTTAGGGTTTTAGCCACATTTCAAGAACCTCTGGTTCAAAAATCAGCTATAAAACCCTCTGCAACTCTTAGTTTAGCTTAAGAAATACCAAGCTCAGGAGCAGCTCGATCACCTGTAGCTTAAACAGATCCTGACTTTGGGACACTTCTCCAGGCAAGTCCAGAGCAACAGAAGGGTTTGAGCACATCATGAGTGTGTTTGCACAACTGCTTCCTAAGTCACATTAGTAACATCAGCAATACCTGCATTCTAATGCAGCCAAAAGAACCTGTGTAGCATTTAAACACAGCGAGACTTAAACACCTAAACACCTCCTTCCACCCTCTGCTGCCAAGCTCCACATTTCCAGTTCCACAATAGAACTGACGTATTTGTTGCAACTCTGGGAAAACGCAGTCTCACGTTTAGGAAGCTGAGAAAAACAAGTGATTCTGTTCTTTGGGACTCACAGTCAGAGTTTTTTGGTAGTAGGTGATCTTGACTCGCACAGGATAGGGCTTGTTCCGAAAGTCCCTCTGACAGGATGCCAGGGCCTGCGTGGATCCATCGCTGTGCAAAAAGACAACATCAATAAAACTGTGTTATCATTCATCAGCTGGACAAAAGAGTGTCTGACTCTCACTAAGCAACCTCATCACAGTTTCTCAGTCTGCAAGAACTCTTCCAGGCTGCTCTGCAACTGCACTGAGCTTTCTGCAGGGATCTCCAGTACTGCATGCTGTACTCAGGACACAATGCAGAGGGAATGCAGCAATGGGCAAGTCTGTTTTCTGAGATGCATCCTAAGACGCAATTTCCAGATATATTCCTGCACCCAGGAACCTAGATGGAAATAAGCTGTAGTGACTGCACCAACTGAGCTAGACACCTCTCCGAAATCCAAAAAGGTGTCCATTGTGCTCCTGATAAATAATCAGAAATCAAAATGAATCCAACTAATTTAATAGCAATTTGTTTTTAGTTAGTCACTTTTACCAATTATTAGCTCTGTGTGGAGGACCCCCATAAGCAACAGTCTGTACTGTACCCGTATTCATCTGAGTTCATCCATCCCAAAGGGCATATGCCAATAAAATACCCATCAGTTGCCAATTTCTCTGCTGTTACTGCCCAAGCAGTGTCTTAACAAATAAAAATCCTCAAATGTAAAGGAAACAACAAAGTTTTGTATGAAAGAAGCCTTTACAATGCTTCTCAAAGGGTTTCATGGAACAATTAATCATTCAAAAGCAAGCACTCAGCAATAACGCTGAAAATAAACTTACTTCTGATGGTCATACAGCAGCTTTCCATTGTTGCCTACAACAATCACTCCAGGATTGTTTTTCTAGAGAAAGAAATGGCACACAAATGGATTAGTTTAATTTGAAGGGAAATATCAGCAACATCTCTGAAAGCCTTCTGCTAAAATCAGTCTAAAATGTCTAAAAGCAAGCCAAAGTTGTGCAGGGAAAGCAAAAGCACCCAAGCAGACCTACTACGTACTGTTAAAGTTTCAGGATCATTCTGGACTGGAAAATTAAGAATTGCATACAGCAACTGTCATCCTCATCAGCCACAAAATCTTTGCTGCTGAGCTGCCTCAAAGCAGATTTCTCCCAAGAAAAAGAGCATCTCTGAAGACACGCATAGAAATTGGTGTTTGCAGTGGAAGGGAAATGTGACTATTTTATTTTAACCCTTTGAAGTGAAAGAGGGAAAGAGTAAGAAAACAACATCCTAGTTTCTTCCTCAACTGGCAGGAAATTAATTTGTCATCTTGGCTGCAAGAGTTTCCTTCCAACCAACCTTTCCATCATTGTCAAACGAATCAAAGAAAATTCCAACTCCGTTCCATTTATCAGCTGCCCCGAAAACAGGACCTTCCAAGCCTTGCTCTTCTGTAAACCAGATTGCCTACGAAGAAAGCAAAAAGTCATACGTCAAGATTCACTTTTAAAGCACATTTGTTTTTCTCAGTTACATTAAACCACTCCTACCAATCCATCAGCTCCAATGCGGCCTCTTCCTGTAACTCGAAAGGTCACTTCCACTTCCCAATTGTCAAATATTGATTTGTTTTTTGTCCACACTGAGCCCTTCTGGCTTTTCAATGAGGTTGTTATACGGATCTGATCTGCACTTGGGATGGCATCTATAAAGAAAACAAGATGTTCTAACTTTCTGCTTAGCAGTATAAAAGAACAACAGGCATACATTCAGAGAGACATTCATTTGCCTGCATTAAATAACATTACTTTTAAGGACTATTTTTTTGAAAAAGAAAGGGGGAAAAACTCATCTAGAGACAGTTGCATTCATGTCACTTGCATCATAACATCAAGTAAAAAAAAGGGTACATTTGAGAATTAAGCAGTAGCAACTAAGTTAAAGTCTGACAAAAACCAAACCACAGGAGAAGTTACTGCAGAGAAACTGTGAAGATGGAACTGTAAATGTCAACACCTTTCACACCGGGGGACACGCAGGAAAGGCAACGAGCGTTTCGGAGCACCACGGAACCCTTAACCCAGAGCGCACAGAAACAAACGTTGTTCCACCAAGTCCTAGTTGCATTTCGAGCTTTGAGACGCCGAAACCCAGCGGTTTGTGTGGCAGCCGGGCCCGGGCCGAGCTGGAGCGCGGCAGCAGTGACACATCAGCACTTCCCGGCAGCGCCACGAGTGCCCTCCCCGGGCCCGCGGTGGCCAGCCAGGAGCCCATAGGGCCATGGGCGCCCTCGCACCTGCGGGCGGGCCCGTCACCTCCTCGCCGCCGCAGCATCTCCCCTGCGCCTCCGGTGCCACGTGGAGCCCGAGGGCACGGCCGGCACCCACGGCCAGCTTCGCCCGCGGCTTCTGCCCCAGAGCCCGCGTCCCCCGAGCGGATCCTGCCGCCTCCACCTCGGGAACGCCGCCGGCCCGGCCCCGTCACCCCCGCCCAGCACTTACTGCCCGTGTGCACCCAGAACGGCACCGTGCCATCCGCCTGCACCAGGTGCGGCCCCTTGAAGCTGTACTTGTACTCGAAGCGCCGATGCGGCGCAGCCGCCGCGCCCTCCGTGGCCTGTGCACCGGAGAGCGCCGGGCGGCCGAGGGCGAGCAGGAGAAGCACCAGCGGGGCGAGCGGCACCGCCATCTTGGCCGAGCTGCGGGGCAATGCACAGGGCCAGCGGGGCGGCCTCTGATTGGCCGAGCGCGGGGGCGGGCGCGTGAGGGGCGGGGAGAGAGGCGGGACCGCGGTGAGGGCGGGGAGCGGGCGAGAACCGGGGCGGGGCTGAGGGCGGGGAGCGGGCGGGAACCGGGGCGGGGCTGAGGGCGGGGAGCGGGCGGGAACCGGGGCGGGGCTGAGGGCGGGGAGCGGGCGGGAACCGGGGCGGGGCTGGGGGCGGGGAGCGGGCGGGAACCGGGGCGGGCTGAGGGAGGGGGTGAGGGCGGGAGTGGGCGGGAACCAGGCCGGGCTGAGGGCGGGGCTGAGGGCGGGGAGCGGGGCACCGGGCACCGGGCACCGGGCACCGGGCACGGTCGGAGCGTGCCCCGATCCCGGTCCCTCCTGGTGAATTTCCGAGCTGCCCCGGATCCGAGGGGCCGTGCGCTGTGATCTGGTGTGCAAGTCAGCCGCGTTCGTGCGGCCTCTCAGACGGCTGCGAGCCGCTAACGGTGCACAGAATGTCTGAAAGACAAATACCCTGCTCGTTCCCCTCAGTGTTACTACTTTAGCAAAGACGGGCGCTTCCATGGGCTCTTTTCGGTTCATTTGCAGAGCAGTCGGAAGTCTCGCAGGAAAATCCACGCTGTTTCTCCCAACATGCGAGACCAACCTTCCGCAGAGGTGAGCAAAGCAAAGCTCAGGTGACAAGGTGACAGGCGGGCCCCAGCCGTGCCCGGTGACAGCGGTGACAGGTGGGGACAGCCCCCGACACTGCCGAGATGAGAGACGCGGCTGCTTGTCAGTGTGCAGCGTCACAGAGCGGGGCAGGGCTTGTGTCGGAGTTAAACCAAGCACCGAACCTACAGTTTAGAGCTTCCCTTTCCATTCTCTTCGTTTTCAGCCTTACAGCCTTATTGGAGAAGAAAATAATTATCAGCAGTGTTTTTCTTTTTCAGTTTCTTTACACCCTTGGGTTTTGTTCTACATTTTCATACCCATCTGATTCTGACATCCCTTCTTTTCCCCTTAATCTGCAAGTATGAGCAATCTAAGCCTCAGTAAGTAGGTTCAGAGTCTGCTAAAAAAGAGGATGACCTTGGAGGCATTTGGGAGAGATTAAGTTATTTTTCTGAAATGGCGCACATTTCCTTCGGCATGGGTGAAAGTAAAACCTTACATTCTCACTTCTTTTTCAGCTACACAAAGGAGTAAGCAAATATATGGCCAGATGAAACTTGGCAAGCAAAATGTTTCTGAGATAAATTTTAGAATGTCTACATAAACATATTGAGGGTTCTTGAGCAGTTAACACTTGTTTCTATAGAGAAAGAAGTGCTTGATGTTTTGTTTTGTGTAGTGTCTTCCATCCAACAATATTCTAAACCATCCCTGATTTATGAATCTATTTTGCTTTTTTTAGAGCATATATGTGGGAGATGTCAAGGGAATTGGGAGTCTCTTCTTGGCAGCTTTCTAGAGACAGAAAACTCAGCTTTTTTTCTGTTCTTTAAAGATCTAGAAAGTAAAATTTTCCAGTAAAATTCTGGAATTACTTCAGGAAGATAAAATGGTGTGTGCCTCAAAGGTCCAAGCAGGGCAGCATGAGGCCCTCTCCTGTCTGCTTCCTCCATTTGCCAGTACCCTCAGAATTTATGCCTATGAAGTACCAGAACCATGCTGAAGGAGACTTGTCCAAAAGCACAAGCCTTGAGACAATTCCCTCTTACCCGCTCACCCACACGTGTGAGAACAGGCTGAAATTTTGCCGTTTAGAGGCATTGGCATAGATGCTGTCTTAGCAATTGTGCACGGAGGATTTGTAAAACCTCTTTTGAAAATGGAAACTCCTTTAAAAGTCTTCTTCCCAGGCACAGAAAGCTGCCCTCCAATCCGCTGTGACATGCAGGAAAACATCCAGAGACTCCCAAAATTACAGATATTAGCAGTTTAGACTCTTCAAGGTAAGTCTCTTCAAATTGTTTTGCTACATGAGCTCACTAGAGGAAGCAAAAATGTTTCCTATTTGTAAGAACTTGAATTCTGTCCTGAAAATTACAATTGAATTCAAACCCCGTAACCGGGAAATGAAGGCTCAGCAAAGAGAACAGAAAATGGCCCTCTGGCCTGAAACACAATTGGATTGACAGGAACTGCCTGCACTGGCAGTTTGATAATCTGTATAATCATATTTCTGTACATAACAAATGAAATATCTCCATTGTGTCAAATTCTGCCTGGAAGTAGTTAGTATAATTTCTCTATCATTATTCTGATAAAAATGCCGTGATATTTCCCATAGGTCTTATCAAGGAAGTCACAACCCTTGTGAACACAGAGTAACTACAAATCTCTCTTTCAGCCTCCAGAGCTCTGAGCATTGGGACACCTTAACAAGCCCACACTGGAAAGGGCAGAGGAGAAAAAAGGAAAACAAATAAGACTCCAGTGAGTGAACTCCTAAAAAGTGCGGGGAGAATCACTGCTTATGCTAATAAACTTTTGAGGTATCTTGTGTTGAACTTGAGGATTTCGAGCAGAAACGCAGGACCAGTCTGGTCTCCTCCCATCTCAGTGACCAGTCCGTGATTTTTATAAATGTCCCTGAAGGCAAGCCTTTGCACACAGGCACAATTATTTTCCATGTCACAATAGATGGGAATGCTGAAACAGACTGTGTTTTTTGCACTGGCTGTGCTTTAATATATGTGCAATTTTAAATGCTGTGTGGAAGTAACAGAGGATTTTACTTTTGATTTTTCCTGAGACCATGCCTTAGCATTTGAGCCTTAGCACAGCTTTATAAAGCCACTCATTGAAGCCAAAGACTCACTGTCCTTGAGTTGCCCCGGGAAACAATGGATAGATAGGGAAAGCACTGGGCATCTTAGAGAGCATTACCTTTTCTCGTTATTGCTGTTGATCAAATCAGTGAAGGGAAGGTGGGCTTTCAGTAATTTTAAGCCACTCTTCAACAACCAACCCGATTTAATCGCTACTCCAAGACATCTAGAAGTAACAATTTTTCTTTTTAGAATAATAAAATTATTAAGGTTGGAAAAGACCGCTAAGATCATCAGTCCAGTCTTTAAAAAAAAACCTTTTTTTTTTTTTTTTACAGAAGAATTTCTTAAGATGTATCACAATTTAAAAAAAGACAATATATCTGTTTTTCTGTGCTTCATCTCCCTGTCACAGCCTTGCAGATTCTCCCTTGCTCCTCCTCCTAGGCCAGCGATCTGTGTGTGAAAGTGTATTATTTAATTTCAATTACAATGTTAATTACAGAAGACAAGTGGTTACTGAATCTTGCACCGTAATTAATCAACCTGATATTTACTTACTCCGTTGTTCACACCGGATTAGGCTGGGTCTGGACAAGCAGGGCAAGGAAAGTGAGTGACAGGAGCATTATCATGGCACACTGCCTCCCATTGGGAAAGTTCATCTTCCTTCTGAAAGAGACGCCTTCAGGGATCATGGAATTTGAATTCCCTGTGAATTTGGTGTCATCTTAGCTTGACCAGCTCTGGAAGAACATATTAACCTCCTCTTGTGATTTTCAGAAAACCATTCTAATTTAGCAAGTAATTAAGGGTCACATGTAGGATAAAGAGCTAGATAAGCTTGGATTACGCACAGGAAGCTTTGTTTCCAAGGCAACCCGAGCAGAGGGGGTGTTAATGCTGAGGTCAGGCACTTAATGAACTGGGAATGGTTTCTGGCTGCAAAACGTATTCGAACCGGGCACGGCGAACTAACAACTGCATTACCATTTAATGATTTGATGAGAGAAAACAAATGCCTACAGGGCTACTTATCGGGCAAACGCTGAAGGAAAAGCTTACAGGCGGTGCCGCCGTTCTGCTAAGCGAGGTCAGGAGGAGTCCAAAGCAATGACGCTTGACCAGCCCGAAATACTTGGGTCAGCGCGGCTGGGTTTGGTGACTTGGCAGCGTGGAGGTGTCGCGGTGTGCGTCAGCGCCGCTGCGGTCCCTGTCCCTCCCCGGGCAGGCGCCGCCCGGGGTGCTCAGCGCGGGGCCGGCGAGGCAGCTCTGCCCGCAGCTCCGGACGCAGCCCGCTGCTGGCCTTCGGGCTCCGGGAATTAATCCCTCGGGGCATTCGGCAGGGCAAACCTCGCGCACAAATACCCTGCGCGTGGATGAAGCGGCCGAACAGCTCATCTGTAGCAAAATAGATGGATTTAGTAAAACACAGTAGTGTTTTTAAAAATGATTATTGCATTGTTTTGTTCTGTATGCCTAAGGAACAGTTGGGAATGAGATTGCTGTGCTTGAAGAATGTTAGAGAGTACAGAAATTGGAGATGACCCATTAAATACCTGCCGCTTTCTCAGTTCACTTGGACCATGGCTCTGTGAGAGAAAAAACTGCACAGGCATTTTTCAGAGCTTTCTTTAAAACAAACTGGCATTCTCTGCTTTTTGGGACAATCAGGATATTCTGTAAGGCTGGGGTGTTCTTATGGCAGGAGCACAGGCATCTCTAATTTTGTGCCTTGCTTTTTCGAAATATGTGGATATATAAATCGAGGCAATTGTAGAGGCCAGCTGATCTCTCTTTTTCTTCTGTGTAGCCTTGGAATAAAAGCAGGTGGTTTTACATTAGGCCACCTGTTTGCACAGTGGAAATTGAAACACTCTGCTCTTTCAAATAGGAACTGTAGGACTTTCGGTTAAGGGTAACTGTGCTGAAGGTGAGCTGGCAAAACCTGAGCCGCTCACAATAGTAAAAAACAAACCAACACACAAAAAAGCCACCAACCAAAAAAACCCCAAACCAGGCTAAGGAACAAACATCCAGAAGGGAATTTACTTTCTTTGCTCACAGGTAGCCAGAAGGA
Organism: Geothlypis trichas; assembly: GCA_009764595.1. Lineage (NCBI taxonomy): Eukaryota > Metazoa > Chordata > Aves > Passeriformes > Parulidae > Geothlypis > Geothlypis trichas. The sequence continues at coordinate 11,914 of CM019933.1, read as the reverse complement.
GAAAAAAAAAAAAAAAACCAAAAAAACCAAACCAAAAAATAATAACGTTAAATAAGTTAAAGGTTTGAACAGTGGCAAGGAGAATTTATGCAAAATATTAGGGGATATTTTGCTTTTCTTCCAACTGCCAAATACTGGGCAAGAGGGCCAACAAGGCTGTAGCCTCTCCACACAAGATTTTTGAGGAAGCCATCACACGTTTTTTGGTTGATATTCTTTTGAGACACAATTTGATAATTATTCCTGGATCAAGGCTAAATCTTACAAATAATAGCTGTGCATCAATTAAAGTGCATCATGCCTTCCACAGCCCACTTCATAAAAACGGCTAAATTTCAAAAGGATGCATCAATTGGGTGCTAAATCCACTAAAGGAAGTGCAAAGAGCTTAACATGCTTGGCAAAATCAAATGCCTTAATCCAACTTTGGCCTGTAGAAGCTTCAAGGTGGCAATTACTGGTTTGATAGCGACAGGAGTCAGGCCATCTGAGATGGAATCAAGCTGCACCATCTTCACTTTCCTCTTCAGTGAGAGACCCCCCTTCTAACGTGTCCTTCTGTGGTGCTAGATGGCTCTTTTTAATTTGAATTTTATTAAAATGAACAATTGGGCCATTCATGTTTATCTCAAACAGGGATGAGCTGAACAGATTTAAAACCATCTAAACCTCTTTGAACATTAGGAGTTGTCAAATTTAGAATCTCTTTAATAGAATGACCCAGAAGTGAGCCATAAAAACCATGTGAGCATCCCTGCCTTTGAACTTGGCTTCTGGACTGCAGGCTCTGGCTGAGCTGCCCCTGTGATTCTCAGCACAGCTTGAACCACCCGATTTCTCTCTGCTGCCTCTCCCCTGGTTGTGTGACAAGTCCCTGTCGCTTGGCAGATGTCTCCCCCTGACTCGCCTCTGCTACACTTCTGTTATCTCCCTTGTTTTATTCCCCTCCCTACCTTTGCTGATTTCTTCCTCCAGCACATTTCTCCCTCTGCTGACTCTAGGTCTTCCCTCAGCTCTGCCCAAGTTTCCATGTCCTTGTTGTTTCTCTAAAGCCCTGCGTGTCCCAGTCTCAGTGGGGAGGGCAATGTAGGGCATGATCCCTAATGCATCTCTTGATGAACAGAGAGCCATCCAGATAATTCCATTTGCAGTGCAAGCACATCACTGCCACTTTTCCCTATTGCTGTATGTGAGCAGGAAGGAGTTCTCAGTGGGTTTGGTAACCAAAGGAATAAGTGTGGGGAAGTCCCCTTCAGTTGAGTTGTACTGAGAAGAGCTCTTGGAAACACCACGAAGAAACCCGTGGAGCCCAGTGGAAAATAGACCCACTGACACACCCACACCAAAATCTTTGCTGTCACCCCTTGTGTTTTTGGCCTCCAAACGAAATTTGTAAACCTATTAAACATTACCCCATGTGAATTCTTACTGAACTAACATTTCTAGAGTGACCAAAATTGAGGAAAAGCCATTTTCAGACTATGAGAGGAGTTCCCAGCCTCTCCTCTGCTGCTTGCTCGCTTTCTCCAGCTTTACTGATGTCAGCAATTGATGGATACACTGCCATCTGCCACCTCTCCTGCCGGGATAGCTGCCAAATTCCCTCTGAGGTCAAAGATGAGGATTATTGGCCCCTGATGGTAGGAGCCACAGATGACATGGCCTGAAAATGCAATCAGGTCCCACCAGAAACAAACGAAAGGTGCTCGAGTGCAGCAAAGGCAATGCTGATTGCAGAGGTGATTTGGCACGTGGCTCTCCGGGAGTTTTGCAGCCACTGAGTTGCTCTCTGCATCTGCAGGAAAAAGCAGGGTTTACCAGTTTTGCATCTTTCTTGGCTGTTTTATAGCTGGATAGCTATGGGCACCCGTTAGGAGGAACTGGTTGTAACTTTGTTTCTAGGAAATTTCTTTC
>CM019933.1:0-7500 GCA_009764595.1 Geothlypis trichas | reverse complement strand
GGAAACTCTAAATATTGTCACCTTAGCTGCATCTAACCACCCTGCTAATTTGCTTACAGAGTAGAGTGGCACAAAGTGTATTTATGAATAATGGGGAATGCTCAGCAGGGAGGATTTAACACCAAATCTTTGATCTTTCAATGTCTCTGTCCTTGCTCCTTTCATTCACAGCTCACGTCACAAACTACCTGAGATGCATCAGAGAAACGCAGATGGCGGAAGACTTCTGCAACCTGCTTGGCATGTGCGATTTAGGACTAATTACTAAGGTTTTATTTGATGGGTGCAGTGCTCCTAGTCGTCAAAGATCAGTCACATACTTGGGCCGGGACATCTGCAGGGCGCCGTGCTCCCAGGGCCTTTCTGTCTTGAATGTCTGCAAGGATGGAGATCCCTCAGCCTCTCTGGGTACCTGTTGCAGTAGTTAGCCGACTCCAGATGTTTTCCTTCATTAATTGGCAGGGAAATATTATATATTCAATGCAAGCATTGTAATAGCATAACTCCAATTTATAATATTTTATTGATAACATCTATCATAACTTTATTTTGTATTATATTTATTAAAATATCTGATATGTGTAGTGCATATTACATAGGATATGCGTAATAGATAGATATAATACATCTATTATGACTGCAATCACAAGGCACACACAGAGCTGTGCTGTTTGTATTTAGAATCTTTCCCATCTGTGCTGTAAAAGCATCTTGGGTTTGGATTAATTTCTCCACCCAGCAAGAGCAGGAGCAAACCTTTGTATTTATTTGTTCCAGGGTGGAGCAAGGTCAGGGGAGTTTTGAAGTAATTTCTGAATGCATGGCTTTCACCATAAGCTGTGTCTCACTGCCCTCTCATGGCTGGATTATCCATGGATATCCCGCTCCCATCTTCCGTAGGAGCTTGCATCAATGTTCTGGCCAGCATCATCTCCCTGAATTCCTGCCGCTCTGGGCACAGCCGAACACCACAACTCCATCATCCCAAAGGAACTCCGGCGTTTGCCTCTTCACCCCCGCCCTTTTCCAGCAGACACAGGGAGGAGCGGGCTGTCAGAAATGTCATTCTCTAGGCAGTTAGTCCCAGCAGAAGGGAAAAGAGTTCCCGGCAACATGAACACAACCGCACCTCCCACCTGGCCTGAGCCCGCAGCCCATGCAGCGCGCACCGAGAGCTGGAATTCTCCCTGGGAGGAGCCGAGCCCTGCCCAGCCCTGCCCTGCCGTGCCCAGCCCAGCCCTGCCGTGCCCTGCCCTGCCCTGCCCTGCCCTGCCCTGCCGTGCCCTGCCAGCCCTGCCCAGCCCTGCCGTGCCCAGCCCTGCCGTGCCCTGCCCTGCCCTGCCCTGCCGTGCCCTGCCCTGCCCTGCCCTGCCCAGCCCAGCCCTGCCCTGCCCTGCCCTGCCCAGCCCAGCCCTGCCCAGCCCTGCCGTGCCCAGCCCTGCCCAGCCCTGCCCTGCCCTGCCCTGCCGTGCCCAGCCCTGCCCTGCCCTGCCGTGCCCAGCCCTGCCCTGCCCAGCCCTGCCCTGCCGTGCCCTGCCGTGCCCAGCCCTGCCCTGCCCTGCCGTGCCCAGCCCAGCCCTGCCCAGCCCTGCCCTGCCCTGCCCTGCCCTGCCCTGCCCTGCCCAGCCCTGCCCTGCCGTGCCCTGCCGTGCCCAGCCCTGCCCTGCCCTGCCGTGCCCAGCCCTGCCCTGCCCAGCCCTGCCCTGCCGTGCCCTGCCGTGCCCAGCCCTGCCCTGCCCTGCCGTGCCCAGCCCTGCCGTGCCCTGCCCTGCCGTGCCCAGCCCTGCCCTGCCCAGCCCTGCCCAGCCCTGCCCTGCCCAGCCCTGCCCTGCCCAGCCCTGCCCTGCCCTGCCCAGCCCTGCCCTGCCCTGCCGTGCCCAGCCCTGCCCTGCCCTGCCCAGCCCAGTATATATACCGATATCTATAAATATTTAATATAAATAAATGTAAGTAAAAGAAATATATAATATAAAAATAATACATTTATTATTACATGAAAAGGTATTCTCGCTAATATAGATAATATAGATAAAGATAATAAATAAAAATTATAAATGTAAACGTGAATAGAATTAGGAAAAATAAAATTCTTTTTCGAATTTTGATTATGATTTAAATAAAGGGGTGTCTTTGGTTTTTATTTGGTTATAGGCAGGGGTCTTATTTTCAATAATATAAGTATTATAGAGATGTGAATCTTAAGATAGAAATACATAATAAATATATAAGGAGAAACTACTAAACGATGAATATAAATTTAAACATATGGAAGTAATATGAAGAGTTGTAGTATAGAATATAAATGACATACGGCAATATAAATTATAAATGGGAATATAAATATAAAAATATGTAAATGTCATTTAAAAGAAAGGGAATTTTTTGGCTTTTATTTAAGTAGAGGCAGGGGTTTGATTTTAAATACAATAAGTGTTAAAGAAGTAAAAATCTTAACACAGAAATATATAATCAATATGTAAAAATATGTTTAAAAGTATATAAATAAGTACTCGGAATAGATGTAATATAGAATATAAATTTATTTATAAATTGACATTTATAAAGATAAATGTATAAGTAAGCAATATACATTAATGTACATTGTAAATATAAATGTGAATACAAATATGAAAGCATAAGGATAAAATCTATTCAAATATTGTTTAAAAGAAAGGGTTGGGTTTTTTTTTTGTTCTTATTGGGTTAGAGGCAGGAGTTTTATTTCAAATAATATGAATATAGATTATTACTGTTATATATTTCTAAATATTGGTACATAAAAACAAGATATAAATATATATATAAATATAAATTAGAAGTAAATATAAATAATAGGAAGAGATTAAATATGGAATACAAATAACGGTATACATTAGAATACACTTTAAATGTAAATGTGAATATGAATCTGAAAAATAGCATTTAAAAATATTTAAATACAATTGAAAAGAAAGGGGTTCTTTTTGGCTTTAATTCGGGTAGAGGCAGGGTTTTTATTTTAAACAATAAAGGTGTTACAAAAGTAAAAATCTTAACACAGAAATATATAATAAATATATAAATATATGAATAAAAATATATAAATAAATATAAGTAATAGGAACAGATGTAAAATAGAATATAAATTAATAAATAAATCGGAAATTATAAATGTAAAAATAAACATTATACATCAATAGTCAATTTAAATATAAATGTGGATATAATTATGAAAAATATTATTTAAAAAATTCAAATACAGTTGAAAAGAAAGGGGTTCTTTTCGGCTTTAATTTGGGTAGAGGAAGAGGTTTTAAGTAATAGAAGTGTTACAGAAGTAAAAATCTTAACACAGGGATATATAATGAATATGTAAAAATATGTATAAAAATATAGAAAGACATCTAAGTAATAGGAATAGATGTAGTATAGAAAATAAATTTATTTAAAAGTAGAAATGTATAAATAAACATTATACATCAATAGACATTATACATAGAAATGTGAATATTAATATGAAAAATATTTTAAAAATATTTAAATATTTTTCAAAGCAATTGTTGGGGTTTGATTTTTGTTTTTTTATCCTTTCGGGTTAGAGGCAGGATGGTTTTTTTCTTCTTCCCGGTTCTTTTGGGGCATTTATTTCAGAGGAGTTTTTGGCGGGGGGGGATCGCCCCCATTCTTTTTTGCCGCCTGCCCTGCCCGCAGCCCCCGACTGGGGGGGGCGGCAGTGCTGCCGCCTTGTGGGCAGAGGGCGGTACTGCAGCCGCGCAGTGAGAAGCAGCCGAGCGGCCGCCATCTTGGGAGTGGTGTGTCTCGAATGTCACGGACTCACATGACCTTCTCAAGAAGGCGGCAAAAAGGGCGCGAAAACGGAAGACCCCGGTGGGTGTCTAAGCGCACTGCCTGCACGGAACAGCGACGCCGGCGCGGCTCCGGCGGGATTTTCTGCGGCGTTTCAAGCGTACTCGCCACGGGCTGTGGGCTCAGCGGCGCCGCGGGGCTGCGTATTTTGTCGGGTGTCTGCCAGGCATGAGGGTAAACGCCTCTCGCTGCCGGGAGGTCCTCTCGCGGCCGCCATCTTGGAGGCGGCGTGTCCCTAATGTCACGGACTTTCTTTGACCTTCTCAAGGTGGAGCCGAAATGGGCGGGAAAATCGCAGAGCCCCGGTAGGTCTGCCGCCCTGTGGCCAGAAAGCGGTACTGCAGCCTCCCCGAGCCAGCGCGCCGCCCCTCGCCGCTGCGTGCCGGGGGCAGGGGGAAGGACGCGGCTGGCGAGCGAGGGAAGGGCGAGGGGCGGGCGGGGCGGTGTTTGTAATGGCGGGCACGGGGCAAGGACGTTCGGGAGTGCAGCGGGACACGATGGCTGAGAACAGTCCTCTCTTAACATGTGCCAATTCTTCTGTCAAACTCATCACGGCAGGACAGCAGGCAGGACAGCGTGAATACTGAAAGCAGGAGAAGATATGGAGGGAAACAGAGAATGTGACAGGAACATCGAATGCACAAGTGCACAAAGTTTGCTTTTTGCTTGGATTTAAACTCAGAAGTTGTAAGGAATTTGGGAATGAGAAGGGACATTTCAGAAGGAGAGGAAGAAGAAGAAGTTGTTGTTACAGTCCTGGCAAAATCTTTTGTTCAAGCTAATAAAGGAAGTTAATTAAAAAAAAAGTAAAAAACTTGTGGGTTTTTTCCCTTAACTATTATACGGTGATATACTGTTGGTGGTATATGGTGTGTTGTTTTATTTCTTGGTATTATTAACTCTGTGTAAATTGTTTTTTGAGTGAAGCTAACCTTCTGGGTGAGTTGGTTTGTATTTGAGGTAGGATGAATTACAATAGGTTTCTTTCAGAGACTTGTGGTAGGTATTACTGGGATTTTAGTTTTGTTTACTGTATGTATAAACATAGAGATTTGTAGGCCCAGCTCAGCTGCTGGAGTTTTGGGTGTTAATTTTTTAGATGGCTTTTGTTGAATACAGAATAATTATGTAACTTAACAGCAAATTACCCAATTACCTAATTTTTTCAAACTGTGCTACCTAAACACAAAGTTTTATATCTTATCAGTTTTCTGTTGTTCTGCTCCAAGTAGTTGTTGCAAAAAAGAAAGCACTGTTATTTTTCTGAGTAGTTTTCTTTTCTAACAAGCCCTTTAGTCCCCTTGAATTTGAGTCAGAGGAGCCAAACAGCTGCAGCTGCTCTGAGGGCTTTCAGACCAGGTGGGATTTGCCCCCTCCCTTTTCCCGGGCATCCTGGGAAGGAGAGGCGGGCACAATCAGGGGTATATTAACCCCAGCTTTTGGTGAGGGGCTTCATTTTCTCTCTGGGCTGTGCTGGGGTAAGTGCTCTCCTCTCATTTCAGTGATGAGGATCTTTCAGCTTATCTCAGCTTGTTTTCAGCAGGTGTTTCTGGGCATCTAAAGCAACAGAGATTGTGAAGAAAACAGCATGGAGCACAGGGAGTATTTAAGTTCACAATTTTGGGTTTTGTGTTTAGGGGTGGTAAAGTGCATTTGTAATTTCTGGTTTTGTTCTTATTTTGTTTTGTATTTTTTTTTTGGCAGGAGCACGGCTTCCAGAGACTCCAGGTTGTGTCAAGCACAACGCTTTTTTCAGCAGATTGATCATGTCACAAGAAGGGTCTGCCCAGTGTTGAGGATGATGTTTGAGATTGAGGCTTCAGGTGAGTTGAGGATTGTGATTAGGAGGGTGAGCAAGTGTCCAGTAGAAGTTATTGTTGGGGGGGAGGTTTGAAGGCAGCAGGGTGAGGAAGGGTGTTTATTTGAGAGCCCCCCAACACAAGGCTTTTCAGAAGCATAGCAGAGGCATTCACATATCTTACAGCACACAAGGTCATCCTCTGCGCTCACAGGAATGCCATTTAACTTTGCTTTTTTCTCACCCAGGTGCCACTCATAATAAAGGCTGCACCCTTGGAATCAGGATGAAGCTGGAGCCTGAAGGAGCCAGGCACAGTCAGGAGAGGGCAAGTAGCTGGCTTGCTGGGGTTTGGCCCACATAACTCTGTACTCATACTTTGGTTTTGGTTTTCTTTATTGTAGCTGAACGAGAGGCTAAGAGGCCATCACGGGGCCCTCCGAGGCAGACTCATTTCAGGTGCAACGTGGATTCCCATCAGCGATCATGCAAAAGATAAGTGAGGGGCCATGGCCTGGAGATGGGATGATGGGAGAGTAGCGGGTTGGGAGTTCTTGGGACAGATTTAAAAATGAGCAGAGGGAAAAGCAATCTTCTCCAAGGGGCCTCTTAGGACAGCTAAAGGGACAGGCTCTGCTTTTGATGGCAGCTTTGAGGCGGGCAGCGCAGAACAGTTCCGGTCCGTGTGGTGTTGTCCAGTGTGCCGTGTTACCTAGTGTGTCTTTGGGGTCTCTTTTGCCTTTTCCCCTCAATGCCCTCAGCACAAGCGTCATGTGTCCTGTCTAATGTCCCCCTGTTTGTCACGTTGTGTGTCACGGGTGTCTGCACACATTTGTGCCGGAACTGTTCTGCCCTGCTGCATAGCCTGCTGCAAGAGGACGAGTCCTGGGGACCTGAAGTTTGTGGGGTGTACTTGGACCCTAGGTGATATTCCTAGATAGACACAAGATGTTTAGAGATGTGTAGTTATCCTGCGGCCCTTTGAATTTTGTCCTCACTTTCTTTCAGACACAGAAGGATAAGATCCAGGGCAAATCAATCCAGCTCCTCGGGTGAGGAGCTTCCCCTGAGCAGGTCAGTCACTGTTTGTTTTTGCAGGGGGAGTGTCAAGTGTGACTGTTACAGCACTGTTCTTTGTATTTTTAGGAATTAAAGCTGGATCTCAGCAGTCAAGGTGAGGGTGGGTGAGTTGAGCATTGAGTAGATTACAGAAGCAGTTGTTTTTGCTAAAGTCTCACTTTCTGGTGCAACCCTGAGCATCTGTTTCTGCACTTTAGGCAATCCACTCGCAGTACAGCAAGCCCCAGTCAGCAACCGGCCGACGCGCCGGGTTTGCCGCTCTCACGAGCCCCACAGAAGGATCACGGGACTCGGCGATGAAGCCTCTGCCTCGTCTATTTAAAGGTGCCACCAGGGTGGGCTTCAGCAACAGCCGAGGAGCTGTGGTGAGTCCGGGGGGCGGAGCGACAGTGCACTGAGGTTTCAGCCCTGCCAAATCACCTCCTCTCCTCTTAGCCCAGGCACCCCCTGTGACGACGGCCTCGGTCTGCGAGCGTGCCCGAAGCGTGCGGCCCGAGCAGCTGGGCATTCTTAGGAGCACGGTGAGTAGCAGGCTTGTGGGGTTTTGGCTTCTGTGGTGCCGAGATCAGGCTCTGATGTTTGGTTCTCTTTACTGTAGCTGTCTGAGAGACACCAGCCCGGTGACAGAGGAGCTTCCCAGCTGGCGAGGTGGCATTTTTCTGCACCAGAGAGCAGCATCCCCTGATGTGTGAGAGATAAGTAGAGGGCTAAGACCCACAGAGGGGATGAAAGCAGGGTGCTGGTTTGGGAATTACTGGGAGGGGTTTTTGAGTCTG